>JAFEMH010000789.1:0-290000 GCA_022495995.1 Adenophora triphylla var. japonica
AAATTGAAACATTGTATCCTAATTAACACACCCTTCTAATTATACTGACACTTAATATACATGCATCGGCACTCTCCACACTGGCACTCTTTTACACTAATACTGGCGCTTTGTTACTTATGCACTGACGTTTTTTTTACAGTGGGAGCGATCCCATCCATCCTTGGGGCGATCGCGCGGTGCCGTTCTGTGGAGATGGGGCGATCGCACCCTAGGGCATGCACTGGCACTCTCACAGACACTCTTTTACACTAATACTGGCACTTTGTAACACATGCATTAACACTTTGTTACACATGCACTGACACTTTGTTACACTGACACCAGCAGAAGAAACAAAACACATTTTTTTCTAAATTTTAAGAAAAAACATGTTTTTTGTAAGATTTAGAAAACAATTTGTCATTTTTCCAAAATAAAAGTAAAGATGGGTCTAACACTTTTTGAGAAATTGTTATGTTTCAATGGGTTGGTGACAATTCTTACCGCCGTAAATATTTGACATTTTTGAGCACTCAAAGAAAAGAAGGACAGAGATTAATGTGGTGTTCCCTGAGTAAATAAAAGTAACACCTTTTATCATTAATAAAACGATATTTTTATTTAAAGATGATCCATAGTGAGCTAGCTTCATTTTTAACTCTTCATAATGGTTTAATCACTTAAAAAAATATTAATATCATCATTAACGCATAACTGCATCAAATTACTCAGTGATATCCACAAGTTTCATATGTATGGTGGTGTTTTAGTTTCCAAGGAAGGCTCTTGGTTCTTCCTCTCTCTAGATACATCTTCTATGGAGATGTTTGATGCCTATAAATATGCTTGTTGTCTCAAAATTTAACGGTTCTTTTTAAATATCGCAAGTGCACAGACTATAATAGTATAGCTAATGCAAGTACGGATCGATTCCACGAGGATGTGGTTTACTTTGAGAAATATTTGTTTTTACTAAGAAATAAAAATGAGATTGGGAGAAATATAGTTTGGTTTGTGAAATACCTAAAAACATACACTTAAACACTTAATTGAACTCTTATAAAATGGAAGCATTCTCGGGATTGTAATTCATATAGTCATTTATTCATCAATTATTCATGTCTTTTGAAATTAGAAATGTTCATAAAAAATCAAGGATGGTATATTAAGCCTACGCTACTTCTTACGATCAAGCAAGTAGCGTTTGTATCCTTCACTAATTATACCCTATCTCTCGATGGTCCATAATTAGTAAGGATCCATTAATGTTCTGAAATCCACGTACTTTCCATTCAAGGAACATCTCTAGGCCATTGAACTACTCTCGTGATCAATAAAACCTAGTTCCTTCATATGGTTTCGTTAATCGAGATTCTCCGCTAGGTGCTATTCTCGATTAACTAGAATCATACAAATTGGACGTCTCCAAAATGTAAGTCATTTAGAGTTTGATATGAAGAGAATTGTTAAGATGAAGAGAAGAAGTCATGATTTATAAAGATAATGAATAAAGACGTTTTAAGTTTCCAACCCAAAAATTTAGGGGGATTACTCAGAACCCATAATTAAAACAACATAAACAATTAATATAAAGATAGGGATAAGAAAGACTTATGATTGTAGAAATGTAGAAGATGAGAATAAAACTTCAGAAATTGTATTGCTTCTTCTTCCAAAATATTCAAGAACAATGTTGAATCTTTGAATATTTTGAAAGTAATAATGCTAGAGTAATTCTAAATGTAAATTAGATGTTTTTCAATGCATTTTCGGTTCTATCAAACAGATACAAAGGGGCCTTTAAATAGGCATTCTAAGCTAAGGGTATGATTCTTCGAAAAGCTGTTTTCAAGAGGTGCCTTTTCAGTCCGGTAACAGTAAGTGCACGTCCGTGCGCATTATGACCTGCATGGCCGTGCAAGCCTTGGCACCAAATTCCATTTCGAACTGGCCAGACTGCAGGGGCGCTCCAGAAATTGCTGCACGGTCATGCTGGCTTGATTTGCACGGCCACTCCAGTTTTGAAGACTCGACCGCTCCATTGAAATACCTTTTAAATTATCAATTGTATATCCTATGGCTTTTTGGTGCAATCTAAGTTCTCTTATTAACTTTTCAGTTTCAAGCGGACTTAATTTTGCATTTACAATCACCGGATAAGTAGAATTTGGTCCAAGAAATTCATACCTTAGATTAGGAGGAAGAGGCTTCAATTCAACTTGAGGTGCCTTAATTACCACTTTTTCATCTTTATTTGTTGGATGTCTCCGCCTTAGCCTTCAACTTTTCAAATTTAGTGTCGCCACTAAACTTTGCTGCATGATTAGCATCCAAAAACATATTATAATTTTTTATTTCATCATCATCTACATCATGCAACGTTCTCTTCCAATCTTTAAGACATTTTTCTAGCGGGTCTTTAGATTGTGGATTCTCTAAATCCTTGTTAATAGATTCTAACATGTTAATGTCCAAGCAATGGTTCTCAAGATTAGGACTTTTCATAAATTTTGACAAATTAAATTCCACCTTATCATTCCCTACATTTAATGATAGATTACCATTTTTAACATCTATTATTGCCCCGACGGTGGCAAGAAATGGTCTACCTAGAATTACGGGAATGTGATTGTCCTCTTCCATATCAAGAACTACAAAGTTGACCGCGATGATCAATTTCCCGATTTGATAGGGAACATCTTTCATAATACTCATTGGGTATTTAATGGAACGGTCTGCTAATTGCAAATATATGGTGGTGGGTTTTAATTCCCCCACACCAATTTTTTTACTAACTGAAAGTGGAATGAGGCTTACACTTGCCCCGAGGTCTAACATGGCATTATCTACATCAAATTTACCTATTTTGCAAGGAATAGAGAAAGTTCCGGGATCTTTTAATTTTGGGGGCAATTTTCTTTGTAAAACGACACTTACCTCTTCATTTAATGCAATAGTCTCATACTCCTCTAGCTTCCTTTTGTTAGAAAGGATATCTTTTAAAAATTTAGCATAAGAAGGCATTTGTTGCAAAGCATCGGTAAAAGGTACATTGATGTAAATAGATTTTAAAACTTCTAAAATTTTTGCAAATTGTTTGTCAAGTTTTGCTTTTACCAACCTTTGAGGGTAAGGTATTGGCGGATCAAAATTTCTAGTTAGTTTTGGGGATTCCGTCCCCTTCTCGACCTCTTTATTAGTCTCAACCATCGATGCGGTTGGACTAACATCCTCCTCAACAGGGTTGCTATTTTCCTTAGGAGGAAAATCTATAAGTTCTTTCCCGCTCCTAGTTATTACCGCCTTAGTATGTTCATTAAGCATTTTGTTATGGGTGGCCAGATTATCAAACCTAGCGTTTAATAACTTGAAACATTCCCTAAACTTATTATTAGTCTTTCCTGGAGCATTCTTACTTTCAACAATAAAGTCCATTAAAATATTTAATTTGGATTTAGGGGGAGGAAAAGAATTTGAATTAGTATTGAAATTATTTGATGTAAACCCCGGAGGTTGTGTAGAAGGTTGAGAATTTAAAGCATTGTTATTCTTATAGGAGAAGTTGGGGTGATTTCTTTATTCATGATTGTATGTATTTGAATACATACCCCCCTTCTGTCCATAAGAATTAACAAAATTTACTTGATCGCTAGAAGTAGCCTCAAGTAGATCACAACTTTCCGTATTATGCGAGTTAGTCCCACATAATTCACAAACAACGTTAATGTTGTTTATGGGATTGACATTAATATTTCCAAACTTTTTCAATATCATATCAACCTTAGACGAGTGAAGAGTAACGACATCTACATTATATTTACCAGGTGCCCGCGGTTGCTCCTCTCGTTCGACCACCGATAGTGGTTCAATGCAATGTTTTCGATGAGGTCGTATGCCTCATCCACGCTTAGTTCATTAGTGCCCCTCTTGCAGCGACATCAATGGTCTCTCTAGTCTTGAATGTGAGACCGTTGTAGTATGTGTGCACAATCAACCACTTTTCTAGCCTGTGGTGGGGGCACATCCTTAGGAGCTCTTTCAAACGCTCCCAAGCGTCATACAATGATTCGCTTCATGTTTGGCAAAAATTTGTGATCTTTGTATGAATTTGGGTGGTCTTGCTTGGTGGGAAAAACGCCCTAGGAAAGCCTCTTGAACTTGGTCCCGTGTTGTTAAGGAGTTCTTGGGGACCGAGTTCAAACATCCTTTAGAGAGAATGGGAAAAGGCGCATTCTGATTGCTTCCGATGTGACACCCTGAATGCGTGTTGTGTCACAATATTCCAAAAATATTTGGACATGAAGATGTGGATCCTCGAAAGCAGTCCCGCTATACTGGTTATTCATAACCATATGAAGTAGTTGCGACTTTATTTCAAATTAAGTTGGCCGCATTAGCGTTCGGCACAACTATAGGAGATCTAGTTCCCAGGGTACTCGAATTGACGAAGTCCCTTAGGGTCCTAGGAGGTGTTGCTGGTTCTTCTTCCGCCATATATTGATTTAATGCTTCTTTGAATCTTCTTAGCCTTTTGTGAAAGCTTCTCTCGGGTTCTGGATCAAAATCTTCAAGGAAGGTCCGAGTCCATTTCATAAACTGTAAAGAACACTCAACAAAGAAATTAAAGGCAACAGATTTTGGAAGGAAAACTTAAAAACCGAAAAGACAAAAATATAAAGACAAATATAAAAAGTAAACCGTTATCTCCGATAACGGCGCCAAAAACTTGTTGTCTCAAAACCTAACGGTTCTTTTTAAATACCGCAACTGCACGGGCTATAATAGTATAGCTAATGCAAGTACGGGTCGATCCCACGAGGACATGGTTTACTTTGAGAAATATTTGTTTTTACTAAGAAAAAGAAATGAGATTGGGAGAAATATAGTTTGGTTTGCGAAATACCTAAAAATACACTCAAAAATCAAGGATGGTACATTAAACCTACGCTACTTCTCACGATCAAGCAAGTAGCGTTTGTATCCTTCACTAATTATGCCCTATCTCTCGATTGCCCATAATTAGTAAGGATCCATTAATGTTCAGAAGTCCACGTACTTTCCATTCAAGGAACATCCCTAGGTCATTGAACTACTTTCGTGATCAATGAAACCTAGTTCCTTCATATGGTTCCGTTAATCGAGATGATCTGCTAGGTGCTTCTCTCGATTAACTAGAATCATATAAATTGGACGTCTCCAAAATGTAAGTCATTTAGAGTTTGATATGAAGAGAATTGTTAAGATGAAGAGAAGAATTCATGATTTATAAAGATGATGAGTAAAGATGTTTTGAGTTTCCAACCTCAAGAATTCGGGGGATTACTCACAACCCATAATTAAGAACATAAAAATTAATATAAAGATAGGGATAAGAAAGACTAATGATTGTAGAAATGTAGAAGATGAGAATGAAACTTAAGAAATTGTATTGCTTCTTCCTCTAAAATATCTTCAAGAACAATGTTGAATCTTTGAATATTTTGAAAGTAATAATGCTAGAGTAATTCCAGATGTAAATCATATGTTTTTCAATGAATTTTCGGATCTATAAAACTGATACAAAGGGGCCTTTAAATAGGCATTCTAAGCTAAGGGTATGGTTCTTCAAAAAACTGTCTTCAAGAGGTACCTTTTCAGCCCGGTAACAGTAAGTGCACGACCGTGCGTTATGACTTGCAGGGCCGTGTAAGCCTTGGCGCCAAATTCCATTTAGAAATGGCCAGACTACACTGGCGCTCCAGAAATCGCTCACGGCCGTGCTGGCTTGATTTGCTCGACCGCTCCAGTTTTGAAGACTTGGCCGCTCCATTGACTTTAGGCCATTTTGGCCTGGCTGAAGGCTTTGCACGGCTGCTCCCTTGTATAGAACACGGCCGCTCTAGCTGAGTTTTGGCCTGGATGATCATTTTGAAGTTTAGCTTTGGTCCCTTTGATTTTCCCAAGCTTTATTTGTTCCAAAAATTGACTTAAAAACCTGTTTAAATGCTAAAACATACCAAAAAGCGTAAAATTGAAGATATAGAACAAAAGAAGCTAATTCATATTAAATTAAGATTAAATGGGAATAAAAATAAGTAAATAATAAAGATGCAATACTATAAATGACTATAGAATAGTCATTTATCAATGATCTTGCTTGTTTTGGATTTGTGTACCAACAATTTGAATGTGAGAAACACTTTGAGAGAGAAAACATTTGAGTGTTAGGAGAGTGTGAGAGATACACTTTTGTATACACTTTGTAATCTCTTTGGTACAGTGATCTTGTTTGGCTGCTGCCCGTGGACGTAGGAGAATTTCTCCGAACCACGTAAATTCTTGTGTCCCATTTGCTTTATTGTTTGCGTGGGTGTGTGGGTGCGATCAATATTTTCCGCATTTGGTTATAACAATTGATATCAAAGCTTTGGTCGTAGAAGTTGGAGGAGTATTGGAGATTTCCTCAACATTGGCGTTTGAGATTGAAGTAGTATATGTCCAATACGACATTGGAATCGACCCCAACGACTACTTGGCGTTCTTACACAGTCCACCTCATGAGATAAGTTTTTTTTCAATATCAATTTTTTGTTTGTGCCATTTGTTTTATTTTATTCTTCCACCTTTTATCCAAGTAGCTTGGATTAAATTGAAATTAAGTTACTGTTAGTGACTTTGGTCATCTAATTTAGCTAGTACCCTATTAAAATTTCTCCAAGATTATGTTTTTGAAAAAAAAAGGGCGTAGGCAGTAGGTGTTTGATATAATAGTATTCTTCTTGAAAGAAATTTTTTCATGAATTGTATTTCTTTCTCCATTTGTTTGTATAATTGTTTGGATGGAGGAAATTTGAAATGGCTGAAACCAGTTAAAAATCAAAACGTAGACCAAAAGTGTCTAACACTAATTTTGAAGTTGAAAAATTTATTGGCATAAATAATTTTGGCGTTTGGCAAGGCGAAGTTTTGGACTTGCATGTTATGAAAGACCTCAAATTTACACTCGGGGAAAAGCCCAAAGATATGCCAGATTTGGAATGGGCTTAACTTAATCGCCAAGCTTGTGGAATGATTCGTTCTTGTATTGGAACAGACCAAAAGTACCCGTTCATGAACGTGGCATCGGCCAAAGAGTTATAGGACAAACTTGAGGCCAAGTAGATGCAGAAAAATGTAGAGAATAGGTTTAATTAGATACAATTTGAAGGATTTTGCAGGTTTATTGATCAAGGTTTGACATCTACTCGAAGAAAAAAAAAATTCAATTTGATTACAAGAAAGGTACTTCGATGATCGAACATTTGAATGATTTTAATAAAATCATTATTGATTTGCAAAATCTCGATGTTGAAATTGATGATGATGATAAAGCATTGTTATTGTTAAATTCCCTGCCTGAGTTCTATGAACATTTGACTACTACCATATTGCATGGAAAAACTGAAATTAAATTTGATGACGTTTCTAATGCCTTGATGAACAATGAGGTACAGAAAAATGAGAAGGAAACATATCGAGATTTCGATTCATATGCTTTAACTGTTCGTGGGAGGACTCATAGTCGAAATAATAGTGGACATGGTCGGTCCTAGTGGAAGTCAAGGGGAACATTAGTTGATCAAAAAAGAGTTGGCAAAGATGAATGTGCCTATTACAAACAAAAGGAGCATTGGAAGAATGATTGCCCCCGCATGAAGAAGAAAGATCCCAAAGCGAATGTGGCTAGAAATGATGACAGTGACGTTGATAATGCTTTGATGGTCTCACTCTCAGCCTGTCACACTGATGAGTTGATCTCGGTTTCCGGTTGCTCCTACCACATGTGCCCTTACAAGGATATATTCTCGGACTTTAAAGAGTTTGATGGTGGAGTTGTGTATATGGGGAACAACAACACTTGCCAAATAAATGGGATTGGCTCAGTGTATTTGAAGATATTTGATGGCACCGTTCGAAGACTAAGTGATGTTTGATATGTCCCTGATTTGAAGAAGAACCTAATTTCTCTTGGAGCCTTAGATCGAAAAAGCTATCGTGTCACCATATAAGGAGGTCACCTAAAGGTAACTCGTGCAGTATTGCTGGTGATGAAAGGAACTCGTAGAGGTAATTTGTACTACCTCGATGGAAGCACTATTGTTGAACATGCGAGCCTAGCGGGTTCAAACGAGCCATATATGTTAAAGTTATGGCACATGCAACTTGGACATACTGGATAGAAGGCCCTGCAGACATTGGTGAACCGTGGTATGCTTAAAGGTGCTAAGACGGGTAAGCTTGACTATTTGTGAACATTGTGTATATGGCAAACAACGAAGGGTAAAGTTTGACAGTGCCATTCACTGAACCAAGGGCATTTTGGACTATGTTCACACTATTGTGTAGGGTCCGACGAAGAACATTTTTGTTGGGAGGTAAAAGGTGGTTCGTCACCTTTATTGATGACTACTCGAGAAGAGTTTGGATGTACCCCATGAGGCACAAGCACGAGGTGCTTAGTAAAGTCCTTGAATGGAAGAAAATGGCACTACCAGAAAAAGGTGTTTTAGCGGCGGAAATTTCGGTCGCTAAAATTAAAATTCCGTCGCTAAAAAAAAATACCGACGGAAAATTTCCGTCGGTGGTCCGCCGCTACCAGCCCGTCGCAATGCTCCGACGGGTCAATTTCCGCCGGTATTTTTTGATTTTACCGACGGAATATAATTCCGCCGGTGATTTAAATGTTTCAGCGGCGGAAATTTCCGCCGTTAAATCAATTTAATTTAATTAAAATTTCATTTCAGCGGCGGAAATTTCCGTCGCTGTAATAAAAATTAATTTAATTAAATTAATTTCAGCGGCGGAAATTTCCGTCTCTGTAATAAAAATTAAATTAAAATTAATTAATTTCAGCGGCGGAAATTACCGTCGCTGAAATTATTTTAATTTAATTTAATTTTTATTACAGCGACGGAAATTTCTGCCGCTGAAATCAAAAATTAAATTAAAATTAAATGAGATAGCGGCGGAATTTTCCGTCGCTGTAATAAAAATTAAATTAAAATAAATTAATTACAGCGACGGTAATTTCCGCCGCTATAATCAAAAATTAAATTAAAATTAATTGAGATAGCGGCGGAAATTTCCGTCGCTGTAATTAAAATTAAGTTAAATAAATTAATTTCAGCGACGGAAATTTCCGTCGCTGATTCTGAAATAAATTAAAAAAAAATAATTTAAAATACCAATAAACCAAAATTTTTTGTACCTGATATAACATTTCAATTTATAAAACTAAAACTATAAAAACTAAAAATCAAAAATCAACGTACCAAATAAAAACTACATATCACCGTACCAAATCGGGAGGGGGAGAGGGGGGGAGAGAGGGGGAGAGGGGGGGAGGGGGGGAGAGGGTGGGAGAGGGGGAGAGGGCGGGGAGGGGGGGAGGGGCTCCCGCGGGTACCAAATGTCTCAAATGTTTACAAACAAGTATAAAATTGTACAAACAAGTCTTAAATAGTCCGTAATCAACTCGGGGGCGTCCGGAAATTATCCTGGGATTCCAGGCCGATATGAGCCATCAAGAGCGCCAATTGTCTTTGAGTCTCCGCATGAGCCTCCGCAAGCTTTGCCCGCTCGCGTCTCTCTTCCTCCAACGCAGCCTCCAGAGTGTCGACCCTCGGATCATGAAACGTGGGCAGGTCAACATTTCGCCGACGGCTGGTCGACGGGCATTGCCGCCCGTAATCCCCCATCCCTAACACTCGGGCTCCTCTCTTTGGATGTCCCTCAGAGGTGACCGAGTGCCAAACATCATGCACGAAGGGGACGGGCTCGCCGGGAGGCGTTCCTTCGGGAAGAACGGCGGCTTGATATGCAGCCTGTCAATATAAAACAAACAATTATAATCATATACACAATGTAAGGTACATAAATAAATTTACATATTCAAAATCAAGTCATTTAATGATAGTTTACTTACAAAGGCATTAGCAGATCGATCGTCAACCCATTGCGGAGGTTGATCGGGCGCTGTAGGATTCCGAAGATGGGTGCTAGCGTAAACATCCACAAAACTGATATTCTGGCCATACTCCCTTTCCTATAAATAAATTAAGCGAGATTATTACTTTGAAATTGTATAAATGCAACATTTAAACAGATTTAAAAGCATGCATACACTACATTTACACTAAACCATGGATTTCATAGCATCAATATGGCTCCCAGCTAACATACGTACATAAACCTATTTAAAAGCATCCATACACTACTACATTTAAACTAGCATACATACCATGCGGTCGTGATGCTCGGCGATCGGGATCGTTCCCATGGTATGCATCGCCGCCGACCCCGAGGAGCCTGCTCTATTCTTCTTATCCTGTTCGGATATAGCCTTCGCCGCATCCGACCCCCAATATTCGCAAAATTGACGAAACACCTCCTCGGTCATCCAAGTAGGTGTCGAGGGCTGTTGTCCCGCCGCGAGCCGATTAGTATAATGATTTCTCTTCGTGGTACCTATAAAAAATAAGAATATCTCGTAAACATATAATGATGACATTATAAAATTAAAAGAGTATAATCATTGTTAATTAAACTAATTAAGGATAGATAAATATGTTACCAATATGATCCCTAAATAGCTTGTGAGCCTGTTCATTGAAAACATATCTAGCCGTCGCCTCGCTTATTTCCGGCGCCCAATAATATTTCCCCTACAACATATAATGATAACATTACAAAACTAAAAGAGTATAATCATTATTAATTATAACATTTTAATAACAAACTAACATTTAAGTTTTAAATAAAAACCATTAACACATTACCTTAAACTCCTCCCACGCATCCTCCTTCTGGCTCGGTGGCAATGTTTTCCAGTTGGGCCAATACTCGGTCATTTTCCGAGACCGCCAGTATTGCCCGATCTTAGTCCCTGTGGTGGGGTATCCACCTACAAACCTGCCAAGTATATTTATACAATAACATTTTAACTTAAATAATGAATTATATATAAAACAAAAAGGAACCAACTTATATCAAATTAATGAAGAGTTACTTACTGGTCATAATGTGGCGATATCCGGACAAATATCCTCCCATCAGAATCGACAGTAGTCTGAGTACCGGCCCCAGAGGTGGAGCTAGTACTACTGCGTGAAGGGTCGACATCATCGGTACCGGATCGGGACGGTTGCGTCCCAGTAATCAATGTGTAGATGGGCTTAGTCTTCTTACCCTTACCCTTTCTACTAGAACTCATATCTATATTACAGTAAAAATATTAAAATATACAACTTTAACAATAGGAAACAATATATTCACAATACATCTAAAACTTTAAAGTTCTAATAATCTAAAGCATTCACAATACATATAAAACTTTAAACTATTAATAATATAAAGCATTCACAATACATATAAAACTTTAAAGTTCTAATAATCTAAAGCATTCACAATATATAAAGCATTAAACCCAACATGAGATATTATCAGTCTCTCTAAATGAAAGAAGATAGATGTTAGACGAGTTAAAGGCTAGGTACTAAGAAAATAGTTAAAGTTTAAGATTTTTGTCCGTGTTTTATGCGTGCTTTAAGACTAAGGGTTGCAAGCTTATTTTGTTTTTTTAGAGTATTTTTGTATTAAATTTGGTCAGAATCTAAGCAAAATTATTAGAGGCTTTTTCTTTGTGGAAAAAATAATTAGAGACTTGATGAATAACTTTTACTTAATTTGATTCGATAAAAAAGCTCAATAGAGGCAACATTTTATGAATTACAATTTCTTTGCTTGAACATAGTTATGCTAATAGTATTAACTTTAAAATTTAATTTAGGTGAAATAGCTAATTAGCCAACGTTTAAGAAATTGACATACTTTCACAAATATAACGATCGTACACCTATCATATGCCCATTCTTATGAGGAATAGTTGTGAAAACACATCTTTAACACAACTCCAAAATAACCCACATACTACTAACATTATTATTATTATTCTTTGCAACAACACTTTCAAGACAAAAAGCTCAAAATATTACTGCACTTTACAGATTAGAGCAACACAACTAGGGCCAAATCATTCAATTTCAATTACAAATTGTTGAGAAATCAAACATTAACAAAAGAGTATTTTTTTTTAATTTATTTGCTTATTACAAAGATGAAGATGAAACATAAGGAAAGTAAGCTGAGAAACAGCCACATTTCTTTTTTTTTTTTGTCCGTCCCATTCTTTTTGGCCGGTAACAAATTGAAAGACATTGAAATTAATTAAGTAAAAAATCAAATTAACAGGTAAACTGAATTAAAAAGGTAAATTCATGTATGAATTACATATTGAAAGACATTGAAATTAATTAAGTAAAAATCAAGAAATTAATACCTGGGTAATTGAGAGCGTCGGCGAGGAGGGAAGGAGAATCGGAGACGGTGGAGACAGTGGACGGCGAAGCTTCGTCACGGCGGAGGCGGTGGAGTTGAGAGGGACGGCGGTGAGGCGACGGCGGTGAGGCGACGGCGGTGGTCTGAGACGAAGGGAAGGAAGAGCTCGGGGAAGAGAGAGAAAGCGGGAAGAGAGAGAGAGGGCTTTTGGAAACTGTAATGTTATTAGGGCGAAATTTTTTTATTTATATTTAACCTCAGCGACGGAATATTCCGCCGCTGATAATCCGCCGCTGGTAACTACGTTCACATGGATCGATGACGTGGCATGTATCACCGACGGAAATTTCCGCCGCTGGTTTAATTAACCTCAGCGACGGAAATTTTCGCCGCTATAATTAAAAATATCATTAATTAAAATCATTATTTATATTATATATAACATGAAAATTATTTTAAATTGCTATCAAAAAAATAAATATGAGTCAATAAATATTATTTTTGAAAAAATAAATAAATTATAAATATTTATTAATTTTAATTTAATAAATATCATTCTTTTTAATTATATAAAACATGAAAATTATTTTAAATTACACTCAAAAAAATAAATATGAGTCAATAAATATTATTTTTGAAAAAATAAATAAATCATAAATATTTATTAATTTTAATTTAATAAATATCATTATTTTTAATTATATAAAACATGAAAATTATTTTAAATTACTCTCAAAAAAATAAATATGAGTCAATAAATATTATTTTTGAAAAAATAAATAAATCATAAATATTTATTAATTTTAATTTAATAAATATCATTCTTTTTAATTATATAAAACATGAAAATTATTTTAAATTACTCTCAAAAAATAAATATGAGTCAATAAATATTATTTTTGAAAAAATAAATAAATTTTAAACCCTAAACCTAATACCCTAAATGTACACTATACACTATACCCTATACCCTATATCGTATACCCTATACCGTATACCCTATACCCTATACACTATACACTATACACTATACACTATACACTATACCCTATATATACCCTATACCCTATACACTATACACTATATCATATACCCTATACCCTATACACTATGCACTATACCCTATACACTATACACTATACCCTATACCCTATACCCTATACCCTATACACTATACACTATACCCTATATCCTATACCCTATACACTATACCCTATACACTATACACTATACACTATACACTATACCCTATACCCTATACACTATACCCTATACCCTATATCATATACCCTATACCCTATACCCTATACACTATACACTATACCCTATACCCTATACACTATACACTATACACTATACACTATACACTATACCCTATACCCTATACCCTATACAATATATCCTATACCCTATACACTATACCCTATACACTATAGGGGTTAGGGTTTAGGGTTTAGGGTTTAGGGTTTAGGGGTTAGGGTTTAGGGTTTAGGGTTTAGGGTTTAGGGTTTAGGGTTTAGGGTTTAGGGTTTAGGGGTTAGGGTTTAGGGGTTAGGGTTTAGGGTTTAGGGTTTAGGGGTTAGGGTTTAGGGTTTAGGGGTTAGGGTTTAGGGTTTAGGGTTTAGGGTTTAGGGTTTAGGGGTTAGGGTTTAGGTTTTAGGGGTTAGAATATAGGGGTTAAGGTTTAGAGGTTATGGGTTAGGGTTTAGGGTTTAGGGGTTAGGGTTTAGGGTTTAGGGTTTAGGGTTTAGGGGTTTGGGTTTAGGGGTTAGGGGTTAGGGTTTAGGGGTTAGGGTTTAGGGGTTAGGGGTTAGGGTTTAGGTTTAGGGGTTAGGGTTTAGGGTTTAGGGGTTAAGGTTTAGGGGTTAGGTTTTTTTTTTTAAATAGAAACAATGACCATATATATAAGAATTGCAAGGGTTCTTGGAGCTATTCCTAAATTGGTAAATTGTATACAATTTTAAATTTTTTAGCCAAAATAAAACAAAAACAAGATTAGTCCAAAACTAGGAACTAACCAACTATTAGACAACACTCTGGAGATTATTGTCTCATAAGTCATAACTAAGATATCCTGAAAACAAAGACCCACATCATTACTGCTGAGCACACTGCACTCTCTGGCTGTTATCTAGATGAGTCAAGATAAATTGGGAGCCACATAATGCCTCAGTAAGGGTCAACGCATGCTCAAAAAATATGTCATCACCCTTTCGCTTGAACTTTGGGTGCTATTTCTGTTGTAGTAAAAAGACTATGTCTCCAGTAAGAGTGTCAGGAGCTTCATCAGCTTCTCCTGGGAATGTAATTTTCTATCCATTTTGCATACCCTTCTCCACAACCACTTCCAAGACCTTCTTCTCCTGTACAACCTTTTCACCCTTGCATTGTGGGCAGCGGTCCTTGTCATTGATAGTTTCTCTAGTACCCTTACATTGCAGGGGTTAAGGTTTAGGGTTTAGGGTTTAGGGTTTAGGGGTTAGGGTTTAGGATTAATTAGTGTATAGTGTATAATGTATAGGGTATAGTGTATAGGGTATAGGGTATATGGTATAGGGTATAGGGTATAGGGTATAGTGTATAGTGTATAGGGTATAGGGTATAGTGTATAGTGTATAGGGTATAGTGTATATGGTATAGAGTATAGGGTATATGGTATAGTGTATAGGGTATAGGGTATAGTGTATAGTGTATAGTGTATAGGGTATAGTGTATAGGGTATAGTGTATAGTGTATAGTGTATAGGGTATAGGGTATAGGGTATAGTGTATAAGGTATAGGGTATAGGGTATAGTGTATAGTGTATAGTGTATAGGGTATAGGGTATAGTTTATAGTGTATAGGGTATAGTGTATAGGGTATAGAGTATAGGGTATAGGGTATAGTGTATAGGGTATAGGGTATAGGGTATAGTGTATAGTGTATAGGGTATAGTGTATAGGGTATAGTGTATAGGGTATAGTGTATAGTGTATAGTGTATAGGGTATAGGGTATAGGTGTAAGTGCTCCAATTTGAGCTTGTTAGTATTTTCGTTAGAAAATTAACGAAAGTTATAACATTTCTAACAATTCCTAACATTCCTAACTTTTCTAACCAAGCAAGGGCAAAGTGGGCATTGTTATTTAAGGTTAAACCTACAAAAGAATCTAAAAAAGCAAAAGAAATTGAAAAAATCCAATCTGGTAAGTTGAAAAACATAACCAGTTTGAATTTTCAAAAGATTATTCTTCCTGTCCAAAGCCTGGAGCTGCATTTAATGAACAGTGCACGTTTACAATCCTATCCGCGCGGACATGTTTGTCAATTTCAGAGGGCTATAAATTGAACCCTCCTCTCTCAGTTTACACAACACAAATCACTCACAGCAACTGCACCTTGGCGAAAAATAGGGAGAAAACAGTGGGAATTCACTTGAATTGCCACCATTTTCTCTCCAATCTTTCCCAAATCTCACTCACTCACAAACACTTCAAATCACTCTCATACATACTCTCATACATACACTAACTCAATCTCAAATCACCCTTTCAGGAGGAGGATTAGAGAGAAAACATAGAGGACTTCATTGTTATCTACTTGTTTTCTCTTTAACCAACTCAAATCATCAACCCTAAACACTTTCAAGCCCTAAACACATTCAAGCCTTGAATCCATTCATACACAAAACACAAGGAAGATAGGTATAACCCCCCTCTCCTTACCCTAAAATTATCTCATCCATGCATGCATTTCAAGCTACAAAATGTAGTTCATTCATCTTCTTGTCTTAGATCCAAGAAGATCACCATGGAAGTTCATCTCCATGGATGATCTTCTACAAGGATCAACATTATTTTCAAAGTGTTCTTACTTTCTTGCAAAGAAAACACATTTTCAAAACCCTAAAAGTCATTTTCATACATCAAATCTCATTTTTAAAGGATAAAATTCCCCTTCCCAAGCAAATGAAGTGCTTAGTCCTAATGTACCCCAAGGATGGTTTGATATAGTTGATTCACCACTAAAATGTCAAGTGACTACTAATCAAAACCTAGGGAAATGGGGACAAGCATGGATGCAAAACCCCCTTTAAAATCACATTTTCCTTCTTGAGAAGTTGCTGTCCAGTAGCAATTTTCTAAGACCTCAGTCCATTGTCTAAATTTTTGGACACAGATAAACTTGGAATTTGGTGTTGACTACAAAACACTTTTTGTAGCCAACATCCAGAGCTTTCCATACATATTTTTACTTTATTTTTTGCGTGAGTAAAACTCCATTTTTCAAATTTTATTTTGAAGGTCAGTTCATCAGTCTCTGGAAATCCAGATCTCACATCTGAGATTTCCAGAAGGTTTTGGTCCCTCAAATCATCTCCAAAATGGGAAGTTCTTTTACAGAAACCTTATTTAAGGTGTTTTGAACATTTTTCATTCTCGGACTTTTCCCAGATTCTGGATTTTTTAAGCCCTAAAGTCCATTTCAAAATCAAGTGTCCACTGCCTTTTTCATTCTGGCAGAAATGGTTTTCAAATTCCAAAAATCTTTTGAGTGTCAAATCTCAACCCAAAAATCACACCAAAAATCATGGGATCTGTTCAAAGTCTAATAAAGAATTCCCAATTTTTACTTTCTTCAGTTTCAACTTATTATGGCCAAAACACACACACACACACACACAAATGATTTTCAGCTTGGAAGACTCGTTTTACGAGGCATTCCGGGTGCACACTAACGTCCTTCCCGGCGTGTAACATGACCTCCGAACCCAAATCTCTAATCTCGGGCATTTTTCAAAGTTTTGGCCCTTAAAAAAAAAACGGCGTGGCGACTCCGTTTTCCGATTTTATTTGGTTTTCAAAGAAACGAAAAATCGAATTTTCCCGCGAATGGCACATCATCACAGTGGCGACTCCGCTGGGGATTAGCTTTTTCTAAAAAAAAAATGATATTTGGTATATTGGTGGAAACCATTAAACTCCTCGTTATCGCCTCCTAACACGAGTCGGGGATAAATTGTGGTTTAACAATCCCACGTACCGGTATCATCGTTTTCAAAAAAAAAAAAAGCTTTTGAGGGTCAAGCTTCCGTCCCGGCATTTAAAAAATCATTTGTTGTATGTGTCGATTTTTGCACATTTTTCGTGTTGTTTTGGCCGCCTTGGAAAAAGTCAAAATTTTTACTGTCGGAATCATGTCCCTAACTGTCGGAATTCTTGTGCTTATGTGCTTATGTGTTCATTAAATTTCAAAAAAAAAAAATTCAAAAAAAGAGATTTTCAAAAAAAAAGAAAATTTTCAAAAAAAAATCATGCATCATATTTTTAAGACACATAAAAAAAAAAATCTATTTTACTCAGAAAAAGAAGATAGACTGCTTGCACACTACGCGCACGTGACCGTACACTGCACACTACGTCCCTAACCCGGGGAAATCCTTGTCGCGACCCGTTTGGTCTTATTACGCCTCTCGGTGCAAGCACAGGACTACCCAAACATCCCATGGAGCCTCGTGTCGACCATGCACTTGTCCGTGACACACTTTGTCCGAGACCCGGTTGGTTTTTAGTCTGGTCTGTGTCATGCTCTGTCTGTGTATAGACCTTTCCTTTCAAGCCTTTGTCGGCATACCGACTCAATATCTTTCGGGGACCCTAATCAGTCGAAGTTCTGCCGGTTTTTCGCCGCAGACTTTGACCAAGATATTGGCCGGCGCCTTGACTTCGGCTCTGACTGGCACAAATTATACACTGACTCCCAGCATGACACTGAGTCATCAAGGATTAATGATTATTCCATGCCTAATTACGGCCTAATTGACGACAAGTCAAGATCAATTGTGGATTGAAGAAAACAAGGTCGCTATGCTTCAATGATGGTCACCGGCGACGCTCGAAATTTGCCCTAGAGGAGAGAGAGAGAGAGAGAGAGAGAGAGAAGCAATTTTTTTTTTCCGCCGACTGAAAGAGGGAAATTTTGGGTTACCCGGTATTTATTAACATTTAAGGCGGATAATATACACCACCGTATATAATTATGATATTTACGGCGGACGCGTGTCAACCGCCGTATATATATCAACTATTTACGGCGGACGCGTATCAACCGCCGAATATAAGTACCTATTTACGGCGGCTACTTAATTACCGCCGTATATACTTAAATCTCAAATACGTATATGTCAAATTGTAAGTGCTTCAATTTGAGTTGTTAGTATTTTCGTTAGAAAATTAACGAAAGTTTTAACATTCCTAACATTTCTAACAATTCCTAACATTTCTAACCAAGCAAGGGTTTAATACTTCATCGGTTTCCTCCCTCGCTTCAGCTCAAAGTTTCAGAATGGCCAACTCAGAGGAGAACGGTGAGGGACGTACAGCTCCGCACCCCGAAAATCCGCAAAATGCCGAGCAGTGGAATCAGATGTTGGAACAGGTAAGACAACATCAAAAGGCTCAGATCAGTCAGTTATTGGAAAATATCAGAACCCAGGGGCTGACAATTGTTCGCAACCCTAATGGAACCTTTACGGTTGATGCGAAGATTGGAAATAATTACCCTCCCGGGCATGCCAACTACCATCAAATGCCCTGTTCCCGTGGAACTACTAATGGGCCTAGCATCCCCACCCTATCACTCGCCGCCTCTCGGCCTCATCGTATCGATACTCCTCAACAAATCCGATCTTGGTCAACTTCCCCCGGTGCACCTCTCGGTTTTCACCTTTGGGTTTCAATCGGTATGTTTCGCCCCGCAACTTGGAATGGGCCGTCGCCACTCCAAAACCTCGGCCCGGCCCGGGCCATCAGCCCGGGAATTGGTCAGTCAAGACATCTCACCCCTACGGCTCGATACTCCTCAACAGTCCGATCTAGGTCAACCTTTGCCCCGGTGCCTCTCGATCTCACCACCAGGATTGAATCGCTTGACTTTCGCCCCACACTTGGAAGGGTCCGCCACTACTTCACAACATCACCCGGTTCGGGTCATCATCTCGGAATGGGCCGGCTCACGACTTCTCAAGCCCAAGAAGCTGACATGGCTCCGCAGCCATTTTGGGACAGCTTCGCTTCAGCTCCATGGTTCGAGGGGGCCAGCCTTGCTTCCTCCAATTCTCGGAGGCACACTTGCCCCTATGATACCGCAAGATCACATGGGCCACTGTGCTCTTATCACCACTTCATCAGGTTTACCGTATTCACAACATCCTCCAAGCTCTACCTCGCCACTCCTATTGGAAAGTCCGACAAGGTCAAATGCTCCTCATCAAATTCTCCACCGGCCGTTACGCAAGCCGCTCCTGTTCATCAAGTACAGTATGCACATTACCCTTGTAGTCACGTTCCTCAGTGTGGTCAAGACACGTTCAGTCCTACTGTTACGATGCCTCAAATCTCATGTTTTCAGCAGCCTTTTGGATCCGCGCTCACTGCTCCCTGTCCTAGTGTTCCTATTGACTCGTCCAATGGATTATTGGTGGAACCAATTAAGGAGGTACAAGAAAAGCCTAGCAACGAGAGTATCGACGATCCCTCGACTCGGGCCATCTCACCATACCAATCTTGTGTATCTGACACGAACGAGGTTTACAAAAGGTCGAATCTCGACGATCACATCGATGATTACATCAAAAGGGTTCGTGCACGGGGAAACACTACGAGTCTGAACATGTCTCACCGCTATAAACCTTACCCTTCCAACACGGCTGCAACATCCATCAAAGGAAAGAAGGCATTGTGTACAAATGACGGCATCCAAAAGCAACCAAGAAATGGTGGTCCTCTAAGGCAACGATAACATTTTGATGATTTTGGGATGCCCATGGGCTTAATTTTCAAGGGTTTAGTAAAGGAAGGCCTTTTGGAGCCCCTCAGGGACTACCATCCAAGGAGCTCAAATGCACCCCTCGACATGAGTAAGCACTGCGCCTTCCATGATCATTTTGGCCACACGACCGACAACTGCACGCCTTGAAGAGAGCGGTTCAAGGGTTAATCGAAGCGGGCAAGCTTGAGCGCCCCAAGGGATCAAAACCGGCCAACCCTGTTCAGAGTGGTGACCAATTCTCGAATCAAAGAGCGTTAAGAGTTTATTCTCCCCCAAAGGAAAAATCGCATCCCAAGGATTTGGGTGTTCCCTTAAGCAAAGTTTTCAATAGCTTTCTAAAGCAGGGTCTCCTCGAACCCATGAGAAACTATCACTGTAAAACCCCAATGCTCCTTTGGATACCTCCAAGCATTGTGCCTTTCATCGCACTCACGGGCACTTGATGCACGATTGCGCCCCGAAAAGGCAATCCAAGGTTTGATCGAGCAAGGGAAGTTAGAGGTGCCTCGAAGGGCCCAATACTCACAAGCAACCCGTTCCCCGGAAATAACAAATACGAGGCCAACATGGTCGAGTTTGGTGATTCAAGACTCGTGGGCATAATGGAATTTGACTCGCCCTTTTGTGTGATCGATGAACCACCATCGCAGCAATGAAAATGGCTGGATTGGACAACGGATTGCCAAAGAAATCCTGGTGGAAAGATCTCGCGATAGTTCCCATCTCCAAAGAGAGTAAATGCATGGTCCAACAACAAAGAGTAGCTAGACTAGGGGCTACCCATCCTTTAATATTAAAACAGTCTTTTAGTCAACCTTCGTAGGTTCTAGTACATTCTTCGTTCAATCAAGTCCTCCTTGGACATTGTAGTTAATCTTAAATTTTCTATAAAAGAGTCTTTTTCTTTTCTTGCTAGACTTGAGACATTATTTGCACACCTACATTACATTTAATGAAATGGTTTTATTTTAAATGATCACTCGCATTGCCCAACAAATAATCTCTGGAAATGATTAAGATTTTAATTAATTGGTGCGAGAAAGTCAACTAATGCCCTCCCTATACACTTTCCTTACCTCACAAAGGCCTCCATCAAGCCATACACTTTCCAAAACATGTCCCCATAATCACCTTGACCAAGTCAACGACGGCGGCAGCATCGAAGAACAACAAAAGGTCACTCAGCATCGGAAGATTGACCCCATGTCGACAAAAAACCAGGGGCTTGCCTCCGCCTCCCGTGCATCAAGAAAGTTCAAGCAGAGGCTTGCCTTCATCCTCAAAAAAAAAAAAAAAAAAAAAGCTTCAAAAAAAAGGGGCTTCAAAAAAAAAGGGCCCAAGCAAAAGCTTCAAAAAAAAAAAGGCAAAAGTTTCAAAAAAAAAAAAAAACGAGGCCAAGGACCCAGCACCGCCGGTCAGAGGCTTGACATATGGGCAAAATTAAAGCCCGAAGAACGGAAGTTGTCGACAACAAGGGAGCAGTTAAAGCAACGGCAAAAACACATCATAAGCCCTTAAGCTGAATTCAAAATATTTCTTCCCCAATGAAAGATGATGATCAAGAAGCAATGAAATCCCGGAAGAAGCCGTCAAAAAAAAAAATGACTTGTCAAGAAACATCTCGAGGCCCGTGCCTTATCATCCAAATTTCCTATCCGAGCCTTTTCACCAAAAGTATCACAAATATTCATACCCCCTTTCCCAAAGCCAAACACAGTTCAAGCCCGAACTACGGCGACCTGAGCTCCTTATATTAAGGGGAACGTAGGCAACCAGAAATGGTCCGGTCATAAACACATTCAAATCCCAGAAAATTCGGTCTCATCAATGGCCCCTCCTATACACAATCCCTCTTCACCATTCGCCAACTTCGACTCTTGGTATCAGTTGACTTTCTCCTCCTAATTAATCTAAATGTTTGTTCATATCGAGATTAGGGGTTGAATAACCCGAACATTAATAAAGGATTTTAAGCAATCTTGTGATCATTTTGAATAAAACATGTTTTCAGATGTCTCGACAAATCTTCCTTTTCTACATTATAGGAAAAATAGAGATAAACACTAATTTTCTGTCAGCAGGGGCTTCCATACACTTTTCCACACCTTGTTGTGCTTATACTCTCTGAAAAGAGTCAAACCCAAAGCGAGTTCTTTTGTGCCTTCATCAAATGAGGCCATCAAATAATACAAATCGGGGATTCATCCCCGCTTTTCGAAAAAAATATATGCCCCTGCAGGTATACATTTCCAGATTGTCTTTCCTTTACGGTTGACTAATTGAATAAAGAAAATAATAAAGTAAATATAGAAGGATGGGTTGCCTCTTTTGCTACATGACAATTCAATTTGCATTAGAGTTGCACTGTACTCTTTAAGGGAGGACTTTCGTCAAGCCATTTCTTTAGAGTGGGGCTTCTCTGGTCACGCCGGGTCCACGTTGGTTCTTCACTTTGCTACAAGATGGGTTGGGTCTCTGTTCGCATCAGCCCGCAATGCCTACCAAAGTTGAAGCCTCTCTAATTGTGTCGATTCACAAATATGAGACCGAGGCTTTGCCAAGTCACTTCTTCAAAATCAAGACTTCGCAAATACATCTCTTCGCACAAAGGCTCCGCCAAGCAAAGTGAGATTTGATCGCCATGTCAGTCATGGGTTTGTCAAGTGCGCTTCTTGATGTCCAAAGATGAGGACGGAATTTTAACCAGGACCAGAGGTTCATCATATTTCCATGGCTAATATTGGAATCCGAGTCCATAAAAACTCCTTATGCCAATCAGAATGAGGTTTCGATGTTCATCCTTGGAAGATGTCAGAAATTTTGGTTTGACGATTGCCCTCAACCCCGACGGGACTTTCACGTAGAAGAGGAAGAGGATCCCCATCCCTATCTTGGCCGTACATGCACTACCACCACCTTCCTCACACTCTTCTCAACTTGCGAATCACCCATCCTTTCACTTCGGTCTGGTATACATTCACAGCTCCGCCTGGGATGCTGCTTGGGGAAACAAGTTGACTTCAAACCGATTTGGGCCAGCATGGTATGCCTCAAAGCAGCCGGGGTCAGCTCGGTATGTCACAAGAAGCTTGGTACGCCTCGGGGCCTGGCTGCAGACGCCTCAAGAGCTTCTCGCTATCATCGCTTGAAATGCCTTGACGGCAACCTAGTTCAAGATATCCAATCCCGCACCGCACAAGCCTCACAAGATCCCTTCATGACCGTCTCAACGGGACAAAGAAACCCCAAATACATACTCACCGGACCCATGCGCCCGACGTGACCGATCAGCTCACAGCTCCTCACCGGGGCAAAATCGCACGGAATGTCTTCTCATAGTTGGGTTACCTCTAATGCCACAAAGAAATTGGAATCCCACCTCGCTTGGAACCAATCTATCGTGGCCTTCGCAAAGAATGCTTGGAATGCTTCCACAAGCCTGGGTCCAGGTAAGGGCAAGCCAGAGCCCCTCCTCGAATGATGCTAGCTCACCGCTCCTCACACAAACCACAAATCCATTCCTCACTCAAAGCTTCACGGGTTACCAAGCCTCCATCCTGGCCATCGTAATCACCAGACCGCAGCACCCCCCGGTTATGCACCTTCAGCTATGCAATTCAACAATCGTGGGACAAGCACGCACTTAAGCCTACTTATGGGCCTCACTCCGGAAATCCGAGTTACCCAGCCTACATCAAGACCGCCTTTCGCCCTCTTTGCCGCTTGAAAATCAACAAAGACGCCGCAAGGTTCTATCCCTTCGCCTGTGGTCCTACTCGAGCTCCCTGGGTGATTCGGGCCAAGGACAAGATTTCACCTACGTCCCCAGACATCGTTCCTCTCCACCTGCTCGCCGCCGCAGTAGCTCCTCTCTAGCTCGCCGCCGTTTCAATGCCATGGTTCCACCATAAGACCCTCATTTGTCTTGGTTCATGGAACGACACAAGGAAATGAAAGCACAGATTGCTGAATTGACTGCTAAGAAGTCTGCTTTCCGGCCAACGAACCTGGATTCCTTTGTTCCCCACAAATTCGTGATGCCTAATTGTGATCTCTTTAATGGCACTGCATGCCCGAAAACCCATCTGGACACGCACTACCAGAAACTGATGTTTTAGCGACGGAATCAACAGCGACGGAAGCATTCCGTCGCTATTTAGCGACGGAAATTATGCTTTAGCGACGGAATAAATTTGGCGCCAAATTTACCGACGGAATTAAATTCCGCCGTTGACTGTCGTGGCTAAAACGAATATTCGACGAATATTCGTTTTAGCGATGGAATTTCGCCAAGCGGAATTTAATTCGTCGCTAAATAAAATATCGACGGAATTATTCCGTCGCCGATAATTTATTTATTTTTTATTTTTTGTTATCAGCCTAATTATTCCGTCGATAATTTATTTATTTTTTAATTTTTTACGTTATGCACATGACGGAATTTTTCCGTCGCTGATAATTTATTTTTTAAAAAAAAAAAATTAGATTATCAGCGACGGAATTATTCCGTCGCTGATAATTTATATCAGCGACGGAATAGTTTCGTCGCTGATAATCTAATTTTTTTTTTTAAAAAAATAAATTATCAGCGACGGAAAAATTCCGTCGCTGATAATTTTAATTTTTCTTCTATATACTTTCATTTGTTTAGTTTTTTTTCTATCTTTTTTTCTATCACTTTTTCTAAAAAAAACCACTAATTAACAAAGGCTAAAATATTATTTTCTAGTCAATAAAAAATTTAAAAAAATTAAAAAATAAATATAGGGTAGTCCGTCCCTCTTTTGACTTTTCTTCTATATACTTTCATTTGTTTAGTTTTTTTTCTATCTTTTTTTATATAACTTTTTCTAAAAAAAATCACTAATTAACAAAGGCTAAAATATTATTTTCTAGTCAATAAAAAATTTAAAAAAAATTAAAAATTAAATATAGGGTAGTCCGTCCCTCTTTTGACTTTTCTTCTATATACTTTCATTTGTTTAGTTTTTTTCTATTTTTTTTATATAACTTTTTCTAAAAAAAACCACTAATTAACAAAGGCTAAAATATTATTTTCTAGTCAATAAAAAATGAAAAGTAAATTAAAAATAAATATAGGATAGTCCGTCCCTCTTTTGACTTTTCTTCTATATGTTTTCATTTGTTTAGTTTTTTTTCTATCATTTTTTATATATCATTTTGTAAAAAAAATTACTAATTAACAAAGGCTAAAATATTATTTTCTAGTCAATAAAAAATTTAAAAAAAATTAAAAAATAAATATAGGGTAGTCCGTCCCTCTTTGACTTTTCTTCTATATACTTTCATTTATTTAGTTTTTTTTCTATCTTTTTTCTATAACTTTTTCTAAAACCACTAATTAACAAAGGCTAAAATATTATTTTCTAGTCAATAAAAAATTTAAAAAAAATTAAAAAATAAATATAGGGTAGTCCGTCTCTCTTTTGACTTTTCTTCTATATACCTTCATTTGTTTAGGTTTTTTTTCTATCTTTTTTTATATAACTTTTTCTAAAAAAAACCACTAATTAACAAAGGCTAAAATATTATTTTCTAGTCAGTAAAAAATTTAAAAAAATCAAAAAATAAATATAGGGTAGTCCGTCCCTCTATTAACTTTTCTTCTATATACTTTCATTTGTTTAGTTTTTTTTTCTATCTTTTTTTCTATAACTTTTTCTAAAAAAAACCACTAATTAACAAAGGCTAAAATATTATTTTCTAGTCAATAAAAAATTTAAAAAAAAATTAAAAAATAAATATAGGCTACCTCATTTATTTTGGGTTGTAAGGAATGTGTTTCGATCTTGTGAAAATGGTATACGGCTACCTCGTTTATTTTTTTTTATTTTTTTCTACATTCTAAATGACATTTAAAGTGTTTTTCATCTTTATGACCTTCCTCAAAATTCAAATGGAAATTGAGTTACAAATATGTGCCATTATTTAAGGTTCTCAGGGTTTTATGTGTCCCGATCTTGTGAAAATGGTATACGGATACCTCGTTTATTTTTTTTAATTTGTTTCTACATTCTAAATGACATTTAAAGTGTTTTTCATCTTTATGACCTTCCTCAAAATCCAAATGAAAATTGAGTTACAAATATGTGCCATTATTTAGGGTTTTAAGGAATGTGTCCCGATCTTGTGAAAATGGTATATGGCTACCTCGTTTATTTTTTTTATTTTTTTCTACATTCTAAATGACATTTAAAGTGTTTTTCATCTTTATGACCTTCCTCAAAATCCAAATGAAAATTGAGTTACAAATATGTGCCATTATTTAGGGTTCTTAGGGTTTTATGTATCCCGATCTTGTGAAAATGGTATACGGCTACCTCGTTTATTTTTTTTAAATTTTTTTCTACATTCTAAATGACATTTAAAGTGTTTTTCATCTTTATGACCTTCCTCAAAATTCAAATGGAAACTGAGTTACAAATATGTGTCATTATTTAGGGTTCTTAGGGTTTTGTGTCCCGGTCTTGTGAAAATGGTATACGGCTACCTCGTTTATTTTTTTTTAATTTTTTTCTACATTCTAAATGACATTTAAAGTGTTTTTAATCTTTATGACTTTCCTCAAAATCCAAATGGAAATTGAGTTACAAATATGTGCCATTATTTAGGGTTTTAAATATGTCCCGATCTTGTGAAAATGGTATACGGCTACCTTGTTTATTTTTTTTTAATTTTTTTCTACATTCTAAATGACATTTAAAGTGTTTTTAATCTTTATTACTTTCCTCAAAATCCAAATGGAAATTGAGTTACAAATATGTGCCATTATTTAGGGTTCTTAGGGTTTTATGTGTCCCGATCTTGTGAAAATGGTATACGGCTACCTCGTTTATTTTTTTTAATTTTTTTTCTACATTCTAAATGACATTTAAAGTGTTTTTCATCTTTATGACCTTCCTAAAAATCCAAATGGAAACTGAGTTACAAATATGTGCCATTATTTAGGGTTCTTAGGGTTTTGTGTCCCGATCTTGTGAAAATGGTATACGGCTACCTCGTTTATTTTTTTTTAATTTGTTTCTACATTCTAAATGACATTTAAAGTGTTTTTTCATCTTTATGACTTTCCTCAAAATCCAAATGGAAATTGAGTTACAAATATGTGTCATTATTTAGGGTTTTAAGGAATGTGTCCCGATCTTGTGAAAATGGTATACGGCTACCTCGTTTATTTTTTTATTTTTTCTACATTCTAAATGACATTTAAAAGTATTTTTCATCTTTATGACCTTCCTCAAAATCCAAATGGAAATTGAGTTACAAATATGTGCCATTATTTAGGGTTCTTAGGGTTTTATGTGTCCCGATCTTGTGAAAATGGTATACGGATACCTCGTTTATTTTTTTTAATTTTTTTCTACATTCTAAATGACATTTAAAGTGTTTTTCATCTTTATGACCTTCCTCAAAATCCAAATGGAAATTGAGTTACAAATATGTGCCATTATTTAGGGTTCTTAGGGTTTTGTGTCCTGATCTTGTGAAAATGGTATACGGCTACCTCGTTTATTTTTTTTTAATTTTTTTCTACATTCTAAATGACATTTAAAGTGTTTTTCATCTTTATGACTAGAAAACAATATTTTAGCCTTTGTTAATTAGTGGTTTTTTTAGAAAAAGTTATATAAAAAAGATAGAAAAAAATTAAACAAATGAAAGTATATAGAAGAAAAGTCAAAAGAGGGACGGACTACCATATATTTATTTTTTATTTTTTTTAAGAAAAAATTTTATTGACTAGAAAATAATATTTTAGCCTTTGTTAATTAGTGGTTTTTTTTAGAAAAAATTATATAAAAAAAGATAGAAAAAAACTAAATAAATGAAAATATATAGAAGAAAAATCAAAAGAGGACGGACTACCCTATATTTATATAATAGAAAAAAATATTATAAATCAGAATATTATATGTTGTTTTCATACCAAGATGAAATGGAAAAGCCACTAAAATTCTTAGAAAAAATTGAAATCAAAAATTCTTCTAATTGGTTGTTTTTATATCACGCGGATTATAGAAACTTTACTCACAGCCGTAGATAGACCATTATCCAACGGTTCAACACATCCCAAAAACATTAAACTCCCTCTCTCTCTCTCTCTCTCTCTCTCTCTCTCTCTCTCTCTCTCTCTCTCTCTCTCTCTCTCGCTCTCTCTCTCAATAAAACAAAACACCCCCCTCTCTCTCTCTTTCAATAAAACACACACACACACTCAGATCTCTCTCTTCCATTTCTCTCACGGTCTGCCTCACCTCACCCCAAGCTCCCCACCGTCTCCCTCCTATTCACCTCCCCGCCACCCTCTTCCATTTCGTCGCCTTACCTTCACCATCCTCCTCCACCGCCACTCGCCCCTTCATCGCCGGTTTCGAGACGGAGAAGAAGCAAGTCGCCGGAGTTGCAAGAATCGCCGCAAAGAGTGACGACGTATGCGACCGAGCTCAGGGCCCTGATCTCCTCCCCGATTCATGCGTTTGAATGCAAAGTAGCTGATTAAGTGTTGAGATTGAACTCCGGCAGTATTTCCGATCAATCTTCAATCCCCTCGATTTTTCGGCCACTTTGCCGTGGCAACTCTGATGGAGGGATAGTTCATTCTTCTTCTAGTTCGTGCAATCGGGATGAGGGAGCCATGGATTAAAAAAGAAGGGGAAGGAGACGGGGTGGAACCGTGGAAGGGGAAGGAGACGGGTGGGAACCGTGTGGAAGGGGAAGAGATTTGGGGAAGAAAGAGTTTTTTTTTTTATTTATTATTATTATTTGTTTATTTTTTTTTTGTTTTTTGTGGAAAGGGGAAAATAAAATGTAAATGAGTTTTATCCTTTTCATTTTTTTGATAAAAAAATATTTGTATTTTGTATTTTATAATTTTCTTATTCATTGTATATAATTATTTATTTCTATGTATGTAATGATTTTTTAAAATGAATGAAATAAATTTTTATTGCTTAAAAAAAAACATTTAGCTTTAGTATAAATATAATAATGCTACTTAAATAATATATATATATATATAAATATATATATAAATAATTAATTTTTTTTAAATAAAAAATATCAAATTAGCGACGGAATATTCCGCCGCTATGTCAATTAATTTTAATTTTAATTTAATTTATTTTTATTTTCAGCGGCGGAAATTTCCGTCGCTGGAATAAAAATTAATTAAAATAAATTAATTTCAGCGGCGGATATTTCCGTCGCTGAAATTAATTTATTTTAATTAATTTTTATTCCAGCGACGGAAATTTCCGCCGCTGAAAATAAAAATTAAATTAAAATTAATTGATATAGCGGCGGAAATTTCCGTCGCTGGAATAAAAATTAATAAAAATAAATTAATTTCAGCGACGGAAATATCCGCCGCTGGAATTAATTTATTTTAATTAATTTTTATTCCAAAGAAATTTCCGCCGCCGAAATTAATTTAATTTAATTAATTTTTATTCCAAATGACGGAAATTTCCGTCATTGAAATAAAATTAATTAAATTAAATTAATTCAGCGACGGAAATTTCCGTCGCTAAAATCAAAAATCAGCGGCGGAATATTAATTCCGTCGGTAAATCCAAAATTATACCGACGGAAATTGAGCCGTCGGAGCACAGCGACGGGCTGGTAGCGGCGGACCAGCGACGGAATTTTTCCGTCGCTGTTTAATTTTAGCGATGGAAATTTGGATTTAGCGAAAAAATTTCCGTCGCTAAAACCTGTTTTTCTGGTAGTGACGTATACCTTGGCAATGAAGGTCAAAAGGGGCACAAATCAGCAGTTGGCTGACTATTTCAGTCTCTCTTTGAAGTCCAGTGCTCTAAAATGGTTCTTCCGCTTAAAACCCGAGGCCAGGGCTACATGGTACCATATTACTAGCTAACTTGGAGTAGGAAGCAAATAGAGTTGACCTGCAGACAACAATGCAGCGTCCCGACGAGAACATCAGGGACTTTTACAAGCAAGATGGCAACTCCTCCTTCTGAAGAGGAACAACTAGACATCTTTCAGTCATGCCTGAAACCACATCTGAGGGCCTCACTTAGCAATTTCCCCTATCCGGATCTACGGGCAATGATCAATTCCGGGGCTAAATTTGAGAGGGCTTACAATCAGCAGCAAGTTGTCGCACCTGCTTACGGATACCGGGTTTCTTCCACCTCCAACACGACTCCTGCCCAGCCCTATTCGGGACAGGATTACAACAATGCCACTCCTTTCGTGCCAAGGAAAGGTGATGTGCCCAAGTCGCGAAGCCTCAAGCTTGAAGATTTCGGAATGCCTCTGAGCGACGTCTTTCAGGAATTTGTGAAGGAAGGTTTGACCAGACAACCATCAGTCCATGGATCCCGATGTATGCCCCTGAAAAAGGGCGGTGTGAGAACTGATCGAAAAGGGTACCCCAAGGGCCCAATACAGTCAACAATCCATTCCCTAGGAAAAAACCGTAGGGTGAATATGATTGAAGCCATGAACCAGCCAAGTATGGCTAACAGTTCCCATATGGAAGACACCCTTCGAAGGGAGGATTCTAGTTGCATAATTGTTATCAAGGATGGGTTTCTCACTTCATGACGTAATGCTGCGACTTCACCTTGAGGACTCTCACGTTGATCGATTGGCTCGGTACTTCATCAGTATGTCAGTTTTACAGTCAAACCTTTAACTGGACCTCTGTAGTGACGCTTTGTCGAACCTGGGGCTTCATCTAATCATTCAGAGAAAGATTTCGTGGCTTTCGCCATGTCTCTTCCACGGAATGGGGCTTTATCAAGTCACACCTATCTTCAGAAGAAAGGCTAAGTCACCCCAACAACTATCTTGGAGTTTCAGCTTTAGAACTTGGTATATGGCAACTCCCTGCATCATCAAAAGTTGAGAATTGGGAATCTCCTCATATCAGCATTTCGCCAAATCATTCTCCAAATTTATGTCAAATCACAACTAACCCAAGCAAGAGAGGGTTCATTCATGTCAACATGCTTTGATTCTAGAGCTTGTCAGCGTCAGCTTCAAATATCCGAGACTGAAAAGAAATTTCAATCGAGACCCGGGGTTCAAATCCAACTTCATCCCAAGATCAAAATTGACCTCATCAATGACATCCAATTCAGTCCGCGGCCAAAGGATATCACCCCACCAGCTCAAAGCTTGTCCCAAATAGTCCACGACACATGCAAACCCTCTCACAACATGCGTCCCCACGAAAATCTCCCCAGGGCTGGCTCATGTAGCATGCAAAACATGAATCAAAAAAAAAAAAAAAACCTAAGCTATTGCGAATCATTTTTAGTTCCATGCATGCATGCATCATCATGAATGTCATATGTGCATTTGTCCCTCTGCTAACAAATGTAGCAATTCATGCACGAAAGACCAGTTTTCCATCACTACCCGAAGCCACCAAAGATGGTCTCCACCGAAGCGTAATTCCAATAACTTCAACAAATGACTGATACCTCAGACACATTAGGACAACACCACCTTGGCTCCAGGTCTGTAGCGCATCAAGTCCGTGAAGACAGCCTCCAGCATCTACAGTTTGGCAAAGATAATCCCATGTCTATAGCTTGGCAAAGACGAGCTCCGGCAACACCCAACATCCACAAATATATGAAGACCGCCTCCAGTGTCTACAATTCGATCAGGGACGCCAAGTTCTCAAATGCAAATGGGTCAGAGACGCCAAGTTCTCAAATACAATTCGATCCGAGACGCCAAGTTCTCAAAAGGCAAATGGGTCAGAGACGCCAAGTTCTCAAATGCAAATGGGTCAGAGACGCCAAGTTCTCAAATACAATTCGGTCAAAGACTTCTAGTTCTCAAAAGGCAAATGGGTCAGAGACGCCGAGTTCTCAAATGCAAATGGGTCAGAGACGCCAAGTTCTCAAATACAATTCGGTCCGAGATGCCAAGTTCTCAAACGCAAATCGGTCAGGGACGCCAAGTTCTCAAATACAATTCGGTCAGAGACGCCAAGTTCTCAAAAGGCAAATGGGTCAGAGACGCCAAGTTCTCAAATGCAAATGGGTCAGAGACGCCAAGTTCTCAAATACAATTCGGTCGGAGATGCCAAGTTCTCTAACGCAAATCGGTCAGGGATGCCAAGTTCTTAAATACAATTCGGTCAGAGACGCCAAGTTCTCAAAAGGCAAATGGGTCAGAGATGCCAAGTTCTCAAATACAATTCGGTCAGAGATGCCAAGTTCTCAAAATACAAATCGGTCAGGGACGCCAAATTCTCAAAATGCAAATCGGTCAGGGACGCCAAGTTCTCAAAATGCAAATCGGTCAGGGACGCCAAGTTCTCAAAATGCAAATTGGTCAGGGACGCCAAGTTCTCAAATGCAAATGGGTCAGAGACGCCAAGTTCTGAAATACAATTCGGTCAGAGACGCCATGTTCTCAAAAGGCAAGTAGATCAGGGACGCCAAGTTTTCAAATGCCAATCGGTCAGAGATACCTCACGCCCCTAAATGTCTCAACATCTCGATCAGATACATCAAGACTCTCAACACTACACAGCCCCCGCAACTTGCTCTCCTGCAGGTAAGCACAGCAAAGGTACGTTAGTCCCTCAACATATCTCAAAATATGCATACAAATGTTGCATGATTACCCATAGCTTTAGCTATCTCTATCTTCGCGAATAGCGACGGAAGCTTTAGCTCCTTAAGGTGACAGCCTCCGAATTATCAAAAGGGCCAGGATCCCAGACATGTCCCTAACAGTCCAGTGGATTTCGAACTACGATTGGCTTGATTCCCACTCGGGATACGTAGGTAGCCTACCATAGGTCCAGCCGCTTGACCAACACGGTCACCCTTTTCCCCGATAATCATCGTAATCTCTAATCTTCCCCTGCAAGAATGCCCTCAAATAGTCTCCCTCAACCTCGATTAAGGTTTATACTCCTGAACTGAGCCCTCATTTAGGTTCATACAATAGAACTAAACCTCAACTTAGGTTCATCCCTGACAAAAGCCAACGGAATTCCGTCTCTTTCACCTCCGACAGCAAACGTAAGACCGATCCCTTCAAATGAAGTCCACCAAAAGACTGTCTATCCCCTCGAAGTCTGTCCCCAACGAAAGGATATGAACATCGAAGGAAATCATTTCAAAACAAGTTATCACCTCCAGATCACCCATCATCAAGGTTTGAGGCACCTAAGACGCCATCATCAAGGTTCAAGGCACCTAAGACGCCATCATCAAGGTTCAAGGCACCTAAGACGCCATCATCAAGATTTGAGGCACCTAAGATGCCATCATCAAGGTTTGAGGCACCTAAGACGCCATCACCAAGGTTTGAGGCACCTAAGACGCCATCATCAAGGTTTGAGGCACCCAAGACGCCATCATCAAGATTCGAGGCACCTAAGATGCCATCATCAAGGTTTGAGGCACCTAAGACGCCATCACCAAGGTTTGAGGCACCTAAGACGCCATCACCAAGGTTCGAGGCACCTAAGACGCCATCATCAAGGTTCGAGGCACCTAAGACGCCATCATCATCAAGGTTCGAGGCACCTAAGACGCCATCATCAAGGTTTGAGGCACCTAAGACGCCATCGTCAAGGTTCAAGGCACCTAAGATGCCATCATTAAGGTTTGAGGCACCTAAAACGCTATCACACACAACACGAGGAAAGCAACCATCCCCTAAAAACCGAAACCATTACCAGGGTGACTTCCCCAAAATAGTCAAGTCATAGGGCGACTTCCCCAAAATAGTCAAAACCATAGGGCGACGTCCCCAAAATAGTCAAAACCTTAGGGCGACTTCCCCAAAATAGTCAAATCATAGGGTGACTTCCCAAAAATAGTCAGATCTCAGGGTGACTTCCCCAAAATAGTCAAGTCATAGGGCGACTTCCCCAAAATAGTCAAAACCATAGGGCGACGTCCCCAAAATAGTCAAAACCTTAGGGTGACTTCCCAAAAAATAGTCAGATCTTAGGGTGACTTCCCAAAAATAGTCAGATCATAGGGCTACTTCCCCAAAATAGTCAAGTCATAGGGCGACTTCCCCAAAATAGTCAAAACCATAGGGTGACGTCCCCAAAATAGTCAAAACCTTAGGGCGACTTCCCCAAAATAGTCAAAACCATAGGGTGACGTCCCCAAAATAGTCAAAAACTTAGGGCGACTTCCCCAAAATAGTCAAATCATAGGGTGACTTCCCAAAAATAGTAAGATCTCAGAGTGACTTCCCCAAAATAGTCAAAACCATAGGGCGACGTCCCCAAAATAGTCAAAACCTTAGGGCGACTTCCCCAAAATAGTCAAATCATAGGGTGACTTCCCAAAAATAGTCAGATCTCAGAGTGACTTCCCCAAAATAGTCAAGTCATAGGGCGACTTCCCCAAAATAGTCAAAACCATAGGGCGACGTCCCCAAAATAGTCAAAACCTTAGTGTGACTTCCCAAAAAATAGTCAGATCTTAGGGTGACTTCCCAAAAATAGTCAGATCATAGGGCGACTTCCCCAAAATAGTCAAGTCATAGGGCGACGTCCCCAAAATAGTCAAAACCATAGGGTGACGTCCCCAAAATAGTCAAAACCTTAGGGCGACTTCCCCAAAATAGTCAAATCATAGGGTGACTTCCCAAAAATAGTCAGAACTCAGAGTGACTTCCCCAAAATAGTCAAAACCATAGGGCGACGTCCCCAAAATAGTCAAAACCTTAGGGCGACTTCCCCAAAATAGTCAAATCATAGGGTGACTTCCCAAAAATAGTCAGATCTCAGAGTGTCTTCCCCAAAATAGTCAAGTCATAGGGCGACTTCCCCAAAAAAGTCAAAACCATAGGGCGACGTCCCCAAAATAGTCAAAACCATAGGGCGACTTCCCCAAAATAGTCAAATCATAGGGTGACTTCCCAAAAATAGTCAGATCTCAGGGTGACTTCCCCAAAATAGTCAAGTCATAGGGCGACTTTCCCAAAATAGTCAAAACCATAGGGCGACGTCCCCAAAATAGTCAAAACCTTAGGGTGACTTCCCAAAAAATAGTCAGATCTTAGGGTGACTTCCCAAAAATAGTCAGATCATAGGGCGACTTCCCCAAAATAGTCAAGTCATAGGGCGACTTCCCCAAAATAGTCAAAATCATAGGGTGACGTCCCCAAAATAGTCAAAACCTTAGGGCGAATTCCCCAAAATAGTCAAATCATAGGGTGACTTCCCAAAAATAGTCAGATCTCAGAGTGACTTCCCCAAAATAGGCAAAACCATAGGGCGACGTCCCCAAAATAGTCAAAACCTTAGGGCGACTTCCCAAAAATAGTCAAATCATAGGGTGACTTCCCAAAAATAGTTAGATCTCAGAGTGACTTCCCCAAAATAGTCAAGTCATAGGGCGACTTTCCCAAAATAGTCAAAACCATAGGGCGACGTCCCCAAAATAGTCAAAACCTTAGGGTGACTTCCCAAAAAATAGTCAGATCTTAGGGTGACTTCCCAAAAATAGTCAGATCATAGGGCGACTTCCCCAAAATAGTCAAGTCATAGGGCGACTTCCCCAAAATAGTCAAAACCATAGGGTGACGTCCCCAAAATAGTCAAAACCTTAAGGCGACTTCCCCAAAATAGTCAAATAATAGGGTGACTTCCCAAAAATAGTCAGATCTCAGAGTGACTTCCCCAAAATAGTCAAAACCATAGGGCGATGTCCCCAAAATAGTCAAAACCTTAGGGCGACTTCCCCAAAATAGTCAAATCATAGGGTGACTTCCCAAAAATAGTCAGATCTCAGAGTGACTTCCCCAAAATAGTCAAGTCATAGGGCGACTTCCCCAAAATAGTCAAAACCATAGGGCGATTTCCCCAAAATAGTCAAACCATAGGGTGACTTCCCAAAAATAGTCAAATCTTAGGGCGACTTCCCCAAAATAGTCAAAACCATAGGGAGATTTCCCCAAAATAGTCAAACCATAGGGTAACTTCCCAAAAATTGTCAAATCTTAGGGCGACTTCCCAAAAATAGTCAAATCATAGAGTGACTTCCCAAAAATAGTCAAATCTTAGGTTGACATCCTAAAACAGTCACTCTAGGGTCGACGTCTGAAGATAGTCGGAAAACCCGAACTACGGCCGGCTTGATTCCTCTTAAGGATACGTAGGTAGCCTATTAAATAGGTTCAGCCACTCGATCACTTGATCATCCTGCCAAATATGGAGCCTTACTCTTATCGACGACCCCGCTTCCTTCGAAAGCGCGCCGTCGTAGGGGCTACTGTAAGTGCTCCAATTTGAGCTTGTTAGTATTTTCGTTAGAAAATTAACGAAAGTTATAACATTTCTAACAATTCCTAACATTCCTAACTTTTCTAACCAAGCAAGGGCAAAGTGGGCATTGTTATTTAAGGTTAAACCTACAAAAGAATCTAAAAAAGCAAAAGAAATTGAAAAAACCCAATCTGGTAAGTTGAAAAACATAACCAGTTTGAATTTTCAAAAGATTATTCTTCCTGTCCAAAGCCTGGAGCTGCAATTAATGAACAGTGCACGTTTACAATCCTATCCGCGCGGACATGTTTGTCAATTTCAGAGGACTATAAATTGAACCCTCCTCTCTCAGTTTACACAACACAAATCACTCACAGCAACTGCACCTTGGCGAAAAATAGGGAGAAAACAGTGGGAATTCACTTGAATTGCCACCATTTTCTCTCCAATCTTTCCCAAATCTCACTCACTCACAAACACTTCAAATCACTCTCATACATACTCTCATACATACACTAACTCAAGCTCAAATCACCCTTTTAGGAGGAGGATTAGAGAGAAAACATAGAGGACTTCATTGTTATCTGCTTGTTTTCTCTTTAACCAACTCAAATCATCAACCCTAAACACTTTCAAGCCCTAAAGACATTCAAGCCTTGAATCCATTCATACACAAAACACAAGGAAGATAGGTATAACCCCCCTCTCCTTACCCTAAAATTCTCTCATCCATGCATGCATTTTCAAGCTACAAAATGTAGTTCATTCATCTTCTTGTCTTAGATCCAAGAAGATCACCATGGAAGTTCATCTCCATGGATAATCTTCTACAAGGATCAACATTATTTTCAAAGTGTTCTTACTTTCTTGCAAAGAAAACACATTTTCAAAACCCTAAAAATCATTTTCATACATCAAATCTCATTTTCAAAGGATAAAATTCCCCTTCCCAAGCAAATGAAGTGCTTAGTCCTAATGTACCCCAAGGATGGTTTGATATAGTTGATTCACCACTAAAATGTCAAGTGACTACTAATCAAAACCTAGGGAAATGGGGACAAGCATGGATGCAAAACCCCCTTTAAAATCACATTTTCCTTCTTGAGAAGTTGCTGTCCAGTAGCAATTTTCTAAGACCTCAGTCCATTGTCTAAATTTTTGGACACAGATAAACTTGGAATTTGGTGTTGACTACAAAAAACTTTTTGTAGCCAAAATCTAGAGATTTCCATACATATTTTTACTTTATTTTTTGCGTGAGTAAAACTCCATTTTTCAAATTTTATTTTGAAGGTCAGTTCATCAGTCTCTGGAAATCCAGATCTCACATCTGAGATTTCCAGAAGGTTTTGGTCCCTCAAATTATCTCCAAAATGGGAAGTTCTTTTACAGAAACCTTATTTAAGGTGTTTTGAACATTTTTCATTCTCGGACTTTTCCCAGATTCTGGAGTTTTCAAGCCCTAAAGTCCATTTCAAAATCAAGTGTCCACTGCCTTTTTCATTCTGGCAGAAATGGTTTTCAACTTCCAAAATTCTTTTGAGTGTCAAATCTCAACCCAAAAATCACACAAAAAATCATGGGATCTGTCCAAAGTCTAATAAAGAATTCCCAATTTTTACTTTCCTCAGTTTCAACTTATTTTGGCCAAAACATACACACACACACACACAAATGATTTTCAGCTTGGAAGACTCGTTTTACGAGGCATTCCGGGTGCACACTAACGTCCTTCCCGGCGTGTAACATGACCTCCGAACCCAAATCTCTAATCTCGGGCATTTTTCAAAGTTTTGGCCCTTAAAAAAAAAGGCGTGGCGACTCCGTTTTCCGGTTTTATTTGGTTTTCAAAGAAACAAAAAATCGAATTTTCCCGCGAATGGCACATCATCACAATAGGGTATAGTGTATAGGGTATAGTGTATAGGGTATAGAGTATAGTGTATAGGGTATAGTGTATAGGGAATAGGGTATAGGGTATAGTGTATAGTGTATAGGGTATAGTGAATAGTGTATAGTGTATAGGGTATAGGGTATAGGGTATAGTGTATATTGTATAGGGTATAGGGTATAGGGTATAGAGTATAGGGTATAGTGTATAGTGTATAGGGTATAGGGTATAGTGTATAGTGTATAGTGTATAGTGTTTAGTGTATAGGGTATAATGTATAGGGTATAGTGTATAGTGTATAGTGTATAGGGTATAGGGTATAGTGTATAGGGTATAGGGTATAAGGTATATATAGGGTATAGGGTATAGTGTATAGGGTATAGTGTATAAGGTATAGTGTATAGGGTATAGGGTATAGTGTATAGGGTATAGGGTATAGGGTATAGGGTATAGTGTATAGTGTATAGTGTATAGTGTATAGGGTATAGGGTATAGGGTATAGTGTATAGTGTATAGTGTATAGGGTATAGTGTATAGGGTATAGGGTATAGGGTATAGGGTATAGGGTATAGGGTATAGGGTATAGTGTATAGGGTACAGGGTATAGGGTATAGAGTATAGGGTATAGTGTATAGTGTATAGGGTATAGGGTATAGTGTATAGGGTATAGGGTATATATAGGGTATAGGGTATAGTGTATAGGGTATAGTGTATAGGGTATAGGGTATAGTGTATAGGGTATAGGGTATAGGGTATAGTGTATAGTGTATAGGGTATAGGGTATAGTGTATAGTGTATAGTGTATAGGGTATAGTGTATAGGGTATAGGGGGTATAGGGTATAGGGTATAGGGTATAGGGTATATAGGGTATAGTGTATAGGGTATAGTGTATAGGGTATAGTGTATAGTGTATAGGGTATAGGGTATAGGGTATAGGGTATAGTGTATAGGGTATAGTGTATAGTGTATAGGGTATAGGGTATAGGGTATAGTGTATAGGGTATAGGGTATAGGGTATAGTGTATAGTGTATAGGGTATAGGGTATAGGGTATAGTGTATAGGGTATAGGGTATAGGGTATAGGGTATAGTGTATAGGGTATAGGGTATAGTGTATAGTGTATAGTGTATAGTGTATAGTGTATAGGGTATAGGGTATAGGGTATAGGGTATAGGGTATAGGGTATAGGGTATAGGGTATAGGGTATAGTGTATAGGATATATAGTGTATAGGATATATAGTGTATAGGGTATAGTTTGTTATTTTGTTAATTAGTTCTAAAAATAAACAAAAATTACATTTTATTATCAGCAACAGAATATTTCCGTCGCTGATAAATAAAAATATATTAAATTATCAGCGGCGGAAATATTCCGTCGGTGTTTAATTAAAAAAAAAAACATTTAATTTCACCGTCGGAATATTTCCGACGCTGATAAATTAAAAAAATTAATTATTCAGCGGCAGAAATATTCCGTCGGTGTAATATTCAAAAAAAAAAAAAATTAATTTCACCATCGGAATATTTTCGACGCTGATAAATAAAAAAATATAAAAATGATATATTTTTACCGGCGGAATAATTCCGTCGCTGATAAAGATTTAGCGGCGGAATAATCCGTTGGTAAATCAACCGCGAAAATAGTGGCGGTAATTAAACGAATATTCGAGGAATATTCGTTTTAGCGGCGGAATTTAGCGGCAGAATTAAATTTCGTCGCTAAATTTGACGCCAAAATAATTCCGACGCTAAAGCTTATATTCCGCCACTATTTAGCGACGGAATGAATCCGTCGCTGATAATTCCGTCGCTAAACCACCTGTTTCTGGTAGTGTGGTGGAGAACCAGACTGGTCGAAAGATTAAGAAGTTGTGATCTGATAATGGCAGCGAATATAAGTATGACCCATTCTTGGAGGTATGTCGAGAAGAGGGGGTTATTCGTCATTTCACAATTCCTGGTAAACCACAACAGAATGGGGTTGCTGAGAGAATGAACCAGACTTTGGTGCAGAAGGTTCGTTGCATGTTGTTCCAAGCAGGATTTAGTAAGGCATTTTGGGCTGAGGCTCTCAGCTATGTAGTTCACATGGTGAATCGGTTGCCTACAGTTGGAAATGGAGGAAAGATACCTCTTGGAGTATGGTCGCGAGAATCAGTTAGTGATTATGACTATTTGCATATGTTTGAATGCCCTGTCTACTATTATGTGACAGATAGTAAGTTGGACCCTCGAGAAAAGAAAGTCATGTTCATGGGCTTTAGTAGTGGTGTCAAGGGTTACAGGTTATGGTGCCCAGACACAAGGAAGATTGTCAGAAGTCGATATGTAACTTTTGACGAATCTATGATTTCCTCGAAGAAGGAAGAGAAAGAAGATGATGCCCCTATGCTGGTAAAGAAGGTATTATTTACTTCTGTTGATAATCCTATCCTTGAAGAGACTGTTGAACGGGTAGAGGAGAGTTCCGAGCAGGTGGAGGAAGACCACAACGAGGAACAAAATCAAGAGGATGAGGTACACGAGTCTATTGCAAGGAGTAGACCGAGAAGGGAGATTCGAAGACCTGCCCGCTTTAATGACATGGTGGCGTATGCCCTTTCCATGATTGAGGGAGTCCCCAACACTTATAAGGAAGCAGTACAAAGTCCAGAAAGTTCAAAATGGGAAGAGGCTATAAACGAAGAAATGAAGTCTTTGAAGAAAAATCAAACTTGGGATTTGGTGCAACTTCCGAAGGGTAAGAAAGCGATTGGATGTAAATGGGTGTTTGCCAAGAAAGAAGAAGTCGCTGGTACTCGCTACAAGGCCCGTTTGGTAGCTAAAGGCTATGCTCAAAAGGAAGGGATATATTACAATGAGATTTTTCTCCTGTTGTTAAACATTCATTTATACGAAATTTGTTGACTTTGGTTGCTCAATTTGATCTTGAGCTAGCACAGCTTGATGTAAAAACGGCTTTACTACATGGAGACTTAGAGGAGGAGATCTATGTTACCGAACCTGATGGTTTTCAAGTTGCTGGTAAAGAAGATTTGTCCTGCAAACTGAAGAAGTCTTTGTATGGATTGAAAAAGTCTCCTCGACAATGGTATACAAGATGTGATCAGTTCATGGTGGAGCATGACTACACTCGAAGCCAGTTTGACCATTGTGTGTATTTCTGAAAACTTAGAGATGATTACTTCATTTATTTGCTCTTGTATGTTGATGTGTTGATTGCATCCAAGGGCAAGGTGGAGATCGATAAATTAAAGGCTCAGCTTTTGAAGGAATTTGAGATGAATGACTTGAGAGAAGCAACGAAGATACTTGGGATGGATATAGAGCGAGATCGAATAAATGGTACTCTTTGGTTAACCCAGACACAGTATTTGAAAAAGGTATGATTTGGCATAAAATGCTCGACAATACCTGTTGGTACACCGCTTGCTCCTCATTTCAAGCTTAGTGCTTCGATGTGTCCTACTTCAGATAAAGAGAAGAAACATATGAGCAATGTTCCTTATGCTAATGTTGTTGGTGCATTGATGTATGCTATGTTTTGCACTCAACCCGATATTTCCCAAGCTTTGAATTAAGTACATCCATAGTACTGTTGCATTACTGCAACCTAGGCAGAGTACATGGCAGTCGCTAAAGCTTTCAAGGAAGCTATTTGGTTGCATGGTTTGGTCAATGACTTGGGTATTTTGTAGCAATACGTTAGGGTGTTTTGTGATAGCCAGAGTGCTATTTGTCTATCGAAGAACCAAGTTCATCATGGCTGGAAGAAGCATATTGATGTTCGCTTTCATTTTGTTCGTGAAATTGTTAATGGAGGTGACATTCGGTTATTGAAGATTGGGGCAGCTGACAATCTTGCTAACATGTTGACAAAGGTGGTTACTCGAGATAAATTTGAGAATTGCTTGGAGTTGATCAACATTGGAAGGGAGCACTAGCCGTTTGACTTGGCGGCAACTAAGAATCGGTTATGTGATATGATTGGGAACTTTTGCCAGGTGGAGATTGTTGGTTTGGCAAAATTTCTAGACTCATCTACATTCATCTTTGGTTAGGTGGAGATTGTTGGTTTGGCAAAAGTTCTAGACTCATCTACATTCATCTTTGGCTTTGGATAGTTATCCACATGGTTCATGTATGTTAGTGTTTGAGTGTAAAAGGGAGGTTGTTGGTTCTTCCTCTCTCTAGATACATCTTCTAAGGAGATGTTTGGTGCCTGTAAATAGGCTCTTGCTTGTTTTGTATTTGTGTAGAGAAAACATTTGAGTGTTAGGTGAGTGTGAGAGATACACGTATAAACACTTTATAGTCTCTTTGATATAGTGATCTTGTTTGGTTGCCGCCCGTGAACGTAACAGACTTTTTCCGAACTACGTAAATTTTTGTGTCCCATTTGCTTTATTGTTTGCGTGGATGTATGGGTATGGTCGATATTTTCCGCATTTGATTACAACAATTTCATCGCGTCCTTTAATTCAATTTCAAAGGTTCTTATTTAGTGAGTTTATTAAAGATAAATTTAGATATTTTTCTCGACTTCGTGTATTTCATTCGCTCTTTTATCACACTCTGCATCTCGAAAGCAATTGGCCTTCGGGGAAGATGATTATATTTGTCGATAATGATAGTTAAGCATTTCATAAACATATGTTTAAGACTATTTAGTGAGAGTGAGACCATGATTATGCCTGCCGACATGATCATAAATCATTAAGCAATACTTTATTAAAACAACTAAAAAACAAATACTCCCTCCGTCCCACTATACTTGACACCATTGGGGTGGGCACGGGAACTAAGAAGAAACAATTAAATAAAGAAAATGTGTGGTAGAAAATGAAGAGAGAGAATGAGTGGGGTAAATAGTGATGTTGGTTGAATAAATTGAGTGGTGGAAAATAAAGAGAGAGAATTAGTGGTGGGGTCCATCTAATATAAAAATATAAAAACTAGGTTATTTTTGAAAGGTGTCAAGTATAGTGGAACGGCCCAAAATGGAAAGAAGTGTCAAGTATAGTGGGACGGAGGGAGTAAACAAAGTGTATGTTTAAGATAAGACTAGCTAGTGAACAAGAATAAGTGCGCTGGTCAATAGAGGCAAATTTACTGACTCATATGTCAATAAGGAATTTTGTTTTACAATCAACAGTAATGCAAAATATACAGAAAATCACATTTGAGATAATTTTTTGTTTGGAAGAATTATATGCTTGGGCTCCCCACCCAGCTTGGGATGAAGTTAAAACATTAGATAAATAGTTCAAAAAATTTATAATAATATAACATTTTATAATCGTAAAATCTAGGGAGAAACGCGTTTCTCCATAAGTTATGGAGAAACGGGTTACGGATATCCAGAACCTTTTGAAAGGATATCCAGAAACTTTTTGTATTGGCCATGACCTTGTCTCATGGTTACTTCTGGATATCAGTCTCAAAGGTTCTGGATATCCAGGACCCTTTGAAAGGATATCCAGAAGCTTATGAAAGTGATATCCAGAAACCTTCAAAATGATATCCAGAAACTTTCAAAATGTTTCTGGATATTCATTTGATGGTTTCTGGATATACATTTGAAGGTTTCTGATATCCATAAACCTTCAATAAGCAATTTCTGGTCTTGGCCTTGGATTTGGCTTCAAATCTATTTTTTCTGGATATCCGCCCAAAGGCTTCTGGATATCCGTTCCAAAGCTTCTGGATATCCAGAACCCTTTGAGACTGATATCCAGAAATTTTCTTCTGGTTATCAAACGTATAGCTTCTGGCTATTAAAAACGCGTTTCTCCATAGTTATGGAGAAACGCGTTTCTCAGCAGACCTACTCTTATATACTCCCTCCGTCCCACAATAATATGTAAACTTTCTATTTTGGGCGTCCCACAATAATATCTAACTTTCCCAAAATGGAAAGGAATCTTTACTATTCCCTCCACTCATTCTCTCTCCTACATTATTTTAATACTCACATCACCATTATAATTTACTATTTTCTCCACTCATTCTCTCTCCTATTTTATTTTCACACTCACAACACTTTCAATATAATATTTCCTCCTTAATCCCCGTGCAAAACCCAAAAGTCCATAAATCTATGGGACGGAGGGAGTAATATACTTCGTAATATAAATTTGACATAAATGAGAGGATAAGTATAATATAATATATATAATATAATTTATTTTTGTCCATTAGATTACCTGATTAATGAGAGCGCCTTATTTGATACCCATCAACAGGGCATTCGTATAAAATGTAGGTATTTAGGTTGTTTTTGTTAGTGTTACTGTTGTAAAATATAACTACGCAAATTCAAATTCATATTACCCATTCTGAAAAAGATAATTTAATTTTAATTTTTATGGTTGTCAAATTTAATCAAATTTGTACTATAAAAAATTATAGTCATAATATCTTTTTGGAACGACGGATGAGTATTTCCACGCCCTCTGCCCTTGCTAGTTTTCTATAAATAGAGACAAGAACACGCTAGCATTCTCACACTTCTTCCATATTATTTCTTCTGAAACATAATCACATAATGGCCTCTAAACTCTTTCTTCTTCTCGGCCTTTCTTTTGCTATTGTTCTTCTCATTGCCTCAGAGGTGGCCGCTAGGGACTTGGCCATCGCTTCCAAGGATAACCGTTAGTATTTTTTTTTTTTTTTATTCATAGATATTTTATATTCAATATTCAAACTTATAATCTTAAATTCAAGCTTTTTTTTTCTTTTTTTTTTTCATACTACAGTGTTGAAACATAATTTATCTAGCAATTAACTCCATTGGTTCTATGCATTTCTAACACTTGCAAGTTATATTGAGCAGTTGATGTAACTGAAGGGGCAAATGGAGTAGAAAATGCCAAGTATGAATCTAGTGGATACCATGGTGGACACGGCGGCCATGGAGGTCACGGTGGAGGTGGAGGTCATGGTGGAGGCGGAGGCCATGGTGGGGGTGGTGGTGGACATGGTGGAGGCGGAGGCCATGGTGGAGGTGGTGGTGGTGGTCAAGTCGAAGGTGGAGGTCACGGTGGAAGTCACTGCCGTCACGGTTACTGCCATGGACATTGCTGCAGTTATGCAGGTGAAGCCACTGAGGTCAAGCCTCAGAACTGATAAATTAGCAAATTAAGCATGCAAAAAAAAAATGCATGCATGATGCAACTGTGTGTAAGTAGACCACATTTGTACTAAATAAGGAGTGTTTGACTCGTTCACGTACGATCACTTTACTATGTGATCTACAAGTATTTAGCGGTTTTAATTAAGTGGTCCAAGCTTGTAATGGTGACATTAATATTGTCTTTGTTTTATTAATGAAATCTTCAAGTGAATCTGTTGTGATGAGAAAGACAAATTTGGAATTACTTTGATGATTAAAGTTACTTTATCACATAGTTTTCTCCTTCAGTCTTAATTTCCACTAATTAAAGTTAATCTAGCTAAAAATATCTCTGAGCAGATAAGTATAACAACTAACATGTAAATTAATACAAATAACTGAATCGAGTTCGAGCAACTCGTATTATTTATCTCTAATCCATCCAATGGAGAAAATCAATAGAATCGGCTTCTAACCGGAGTATTGTATCTTTTGCTCACAAATCATCAAATATAGAACAATTAATTGAATTCGGAGTTGGAGCAGTTTTAAGAAATGTTAAGTTTTTTCATGCCAACATGTACCTTAAATTTAACATGGGAGGCGAGATGAAAAAATTGCACTGCTTTTTGACCGATGCCTATTCAATTAACTTGACATAGCAAATAATTTGATGGATATAATTAGAATTACGTAGAGATAATTAGATTTTTATAAATTGAGAGGTTAGATGTGAAAGTTTCGTGTAGCTAGGAAACTTGGATCACGCAATAGGCAAAGGATGTGAGTACAGATGTGTCTCACAACTGTCCACACATCCACAGATAATGCAGCGGAATAAAGTAAATAAAAGCAATAAAATGCAATAACTCAAGAGTTATATACGCTTACTGATCTGTGTGATCAGCAAACTAGGCTTACGCCCAAAAAACCTTTTCACTATAAAAACTTATGTTTCTTACAAAAACAAATAAGTGAAAAACTAAAATATGAAAATACTAATCAAGTTCTAATCACCTTCTATGATATGAACAACTCCCCTTTCCCAAGTAGGACTTATTCAATCAGAAGTAAAACAAGAGAACTTTATGAAAACCTAGATGTGAGTTACGGATGTAAGCTCACAACCTAAAAACAACAATGTCGAATGACTATGAAGAATGTGATTTTCTCTCGTAAATTGTGTAACTTCTCTTTGTGCTGAATGCCTTGTATTTATAGAGCACCTTGGAGAAGATCTTCATGCAATCGACTTCTTCCTTTGTGAGATTCCTTTTTCTATATGAAAACATATAACAACTCACAAGGAAATCAAATATTAGTAGGTTAGTCCTAATATAAAACTATGTACATAAATAAAAGATATTTACATAATTACAATCTCTTAATAAAATTAAGATACTTATAAATCTCCATGAAAGTCCCAAAATCTTCTTACCATATAGAAGTCTTTTGAAGTAAGGAAACATAATAATGTTCCCACAAAACTCACGTTTTCAATCTCCCCCTATTTTGGACTTTCTGGTCAAAACCAAAGATTTATAACAATCAAAATATTATGACCACAGAATGTAGAAAGAGCATGACTCCCCCTGAATGGATGTGTGTCAAGATGTGTATACACATCCACACATAAAAACTGCAAAACAGAATTAGAACAGAATACTGGCAGTTCATTAAGCAAAAGCAAAAAACCATTCAGAAACATCCTAATTAAAGCTATTACAAACCATTGTTTTAAAAACCAAAAACTAAAGCAGAAAATTAAAATTGTCTTTAAAAAAACATCAATTCAAAAAACTTTTCTCCCCCTAAGTTAAAGTTCCCAGCCTCTCCAATTAGAAGCAGACACAGCAGTGTTCCAAATTTTATCTCCTCCAAAAGCAAAGAAGAAGACTCAAAGACCAAAGACCATCTCCCCTTTTGAGCGTAAAGTGAAGCATGCCATTTGAGAAGATTAGCCTTAAGAGCTTTAAGGTTGTTGGCATGGGCAAAGGAGGCTTGAGCTTGAGCTTCAAAGATCGGCAATCTCAAAGATCTAAATCTTTCATTTGGACATCAAATGGGGTTACAATGGGTTCGTATGTATCCACATCCGGCATAGCAATCTCAGAGATGTACCCACAGAAGATCAACATGCCTTTGCTTAGGGTCTAGCAAAGTTTTGGTCTCCTTAAACAGAGCAAAGTTATCAACTGCTTTCTTCTCCTCTTTCGCCTTTCACCCCATTAGCAATGATGATTTGGGAGATTAAAGAAGGGTAAGGCAAAGACCATTTCTTTGAGGGAGACTCTCCATAATCACAAATTTTTCTAAAAATGAAATCTCCAAAATTAATATTCTTCTTAAGTCCCAACCTATACAGAAGCAAGGCTTGCATTCTAGTAACGTAGGTTTTGTTATTGGAGGGACATAAGTTGGCAAAGAAGGATGGAGTGGAGAAAACAATAAAGGGAGGATAATGAACCACTACCTAAATCCTTAGGCTTTACAGCCAGAAGTGACCTTTCCATGTGTGAGAGCAGAAACAGTTCATCCTCCTCAATAGAAACTACATCATCAAGATTATCACTCAATCCAAGAAAATCATTGATAACGAAGGTGTAAAATGAACAAATACTCCTCTAACATAAACACCGTGGAATGAGAGTAAGTTCTATCAAAATTCTTAGGCATTGGCATAAAACTCATAAACCAATTTTGGATAGAAGGGAAGGGGATGGTCCACAAATAAGAATAATCCTCTTTCCTCAAAAACTTATCCATTCCAAGTTTAACAAAGGTGTCCCTATCCCTTTTCATCTCAACAACAAAGGCTTTAGAGGAAATTAACTCAAATCTATCGTGAGGCCTTTTTGGACGTAAACTTTTTGGAAAAAGGTTTGGGGTTAGAGACAAGAGAGAGAGAAGATGACATACCCAAATCAGCTTTCTTTCGAGTAGATGTGCGCCTGGATGTGGGCACATCCTTAGACACATCCTTCACAGGGAATGGCACTTTGATGGGTTCAACATCATTATCATCAGCATCGAGGAATCTAGCACTTGGTCCTCTTTTTCTTGATCTAGCTCTTCTCTTCCAAGCTTGTAGTTTTCATCCGAAGCAAGATCATCATCCTCTCGAGCTAGAGTCGATTCTTCTTCTATTGGCTCCAAATCGCCTCACCCACCTTTTTCTTTCCCTTTACATCTTTTAAAATCTTAGCCAGGGTTCATCATCACCGAATGAAATAAGGTCCTCAACAGACTAGAAACCAAGGGAACAGAGGGCTCAATACAGGACTAGAAACATTATCCCTAGGGGTGAAGCAAGATTGGGATAATGGGATCGAAGATATTATGGGAGAAGCAGGAGCAATAGGATCAACAGTACCGCATGGGGAATGGGCCTCAATAGAGATCAAGGGATCGCATGGGGAGCAACAAGAGGGCAAACCGATACAACAGAGGCACAACCTCGTAGGGATTAATCACAGTGGACAAAGCATCAATAACAGAGGGAGGAGTAATTTTTGATTTAGCCCTAGTCCTAATAAGAGGGACTATTACCTCATCATCTTCTTCTATTTCTTCAAGAACAATGGCCGTAGTAGGTTTCCCGCCGTGTTTTAGTAGGTTCTTGGCTTTGTCGCCTCTCGACAGCCGAGTCCTACCAGATCGTCGAAGAGTACGAGGAGGCACCGGCGATGTAACAGAAGTTGGGGTTTTGCTTGAGACAACTTTCTCTTCTTTGTTGAAGAAGGTTCAAGAAGAATGGCGACATCCGATGGTGGGATCACCGGAGAGGATGGAGCCTTAGTGGTTTACCTTAGTTGAAACATTCACAGCCTTCCAATGAAGGAGATTTGGGAGAAGAGGCTTCCATTGTTGGTTCAGACGAGGGTGATGGAGAAGAGAAATCAGCAAGAAATTTAGAGATTACGGGATTTAGGAGAATGGAGTCCTCTCTTCTTGCTATTGAAATCGGCACAATGTCAAGAACATCTTCTTCTCTTATATTCGAATGCTCGGCCATTTAACAGAGAGATTTGGGGTTGGTTGAACAAAGGCACGTGAAATTAATGCAAGGGTGTGTGAATTTGTGTGCAAACGGGAAGGAAGAACAAAGGGTTTTAACAAGGATTATGAGGGAGGAGACGGATGTGAGGTAAAATAAATACTCACAGCTCCCCCTTTCCAAATAGAATTAGGAATCCTTTTTCAAAGAGGTTTAACATACCTCAAAAACCTTAAGAGTCCTCCAACGGCTAGAAAACCTCTGAGGTTACTACACACAAGCACCTTCCAAGAAAATAAGGGATTAAAATAAATCAAGATTTTGTAAGATTTTTATGAAAACACAAATTGCTTCGGCATATCTTTATTTTAAAATAGAATCCCAAAAGAATTTTTCAACCTTTTCAAACAAGGATTGATACACATCTTTTCTTTTCATGAAAGATTTTGGAGATCAAAAACCTATATAATCAAAGAGTAAATTAAGAGAGAAAATTAATTAACTAGCATATTTACAAAGCTCCTATATGTCCTAAAATGCAATATGCCTAGCATGATGCAAACACACAAGTGAAGGAAATATTCTCAGCTTATGGATGTGGCATAGGATGTGAGTCACATATTGGGACACATTTAGATCACAAAAAGTCAATGAGCAGTAATCCAATCTGCACAGCCTCTAGGATGCTTCCACCAATTTTTGTTGTGGATTTTTGCAATGTGAGTAGCTTTCACTTTACTTGATCCCAAAGATAGCCCTTTTTCCCAATGATCTTATCAAGTTTGACTTCAAGATTTCTTATGAAAATCACTTGATCACAATGGTATGGCTTCATACTAAGGGTGAAGCAGCTGTTTCTCACATATATATATTTTTTTTTTTTTTTCTTTTAGCACCCACCGTGAGATACCTAGGAAGGTTATACCAAGTAATCAAAAGATTACATGGGCAGGAAATACTCACAATTAAGTGATCAAAAATAATGTCAAAGATGAAGACTCACAAGTGACCACACTGAGAAATTTCGTGCTAATGCATGATATTTTTGGCTTTTTCTTTTATGATTTTTTTTTTTTTTTTTTTTTTTTTTTTTTCGCTTAAACTAATCTACGAGATGTGTTAGAGGATGTGAGACACATCTGCGGTCTCACAACCTTAGATATCACACAAGCCAAGAGACTTCCTCAAGGAGGAAAATCTCTCCAAATCTAATGCCTTTGTAAATATATCGCCCAATTGATTTTCGGTCCCAACAAATTCCGGACACACGCTTTTGTTCTACAAGATCTCTAATGAAATGATGTCTAATATCAATGTGCTTTGTTCTAGAATGTTGAACAGATTTTTAGATATGTCCAAGGCACTTTTGTTATCACAAAAAGCAGTCAAAACTTTGCTGTTTAATCCATAATCTTTTAGCATTTGATTCATCCAAAGTAATTGTGTGCAAGAACTCCCAAGGGCAACATATTCGGCCTCGGCGGTGGACAAGGACACACAATTTTGTTTCCTACTATACCAAGACACAAGGTTATTACCTAGGTAGAAACATCCACCACTGGTACTTTTTCTATCATCACTATTTCCAGCCCAATCGGGGAATCAAATGTACCCAACCAAATTTGTGTTTGTTTCTTTAGAGTAATGTAGACCTAGGTTCACATTCCACTCACATACCTAATGATTCTTTTCAATGCTTTAAGATGGGACACTTTAGGGTTGGCTTGGTATCTAGCACATAGACACACACCGAACATAATGTCGTCTACTTGCGATAAGGTAGAGCAGGCTTCCTATCATGCTTCTATAGAGGGTTTGATCAACACTCTCACCATCCTGAATCATGGCTTAACTTTTGGGAAGATCCCATTGGGGTTCTTTGATGTGAAGAGTGTTCAAGCTCAAATTTTTTCACAAGATTCTTGGCATACTTAGACTGAGAAATGAACATGCCATCTTTGAATTGCTTAATTTGTAAGCCTAAGAAAAAGTTCAACTCTCCTACCATGCTCATCTCAAATGTGGAAGTCATGCTATCCACAAAGTTAGCTAACATAGGGTCGTAGTTTGACCCAAACACAATATCATCTACATAGATTTGTGCCACAAGAATCTCCTTTTGTTTCTTCTCACAAACAAGGTTTTGTCAACCTCACCTCTCTTGAATCCTAGTTGAAGCAAATGGTCGGTCAACCTACCATACCAAGCTCTAGGGGCTTGCTTTAGCCCATACAGCAGCTTTCTTCAGTTTATACACATGATTAGGATATTTGGAGTCCACAAAGCCTTTAGGTTGTTCAACATAGGCTTCTTCATTTAATATCCCATTTAAAAAGGCACTCTTGACATCCATTTGATGAAGAGTAATCTTGAGGTAACATGCAATGGCTAACAAAAGCCTAATGGACTCAATTCTTGCAACAGAGCAAATGTCTCCTCAAAGTCAATTCCCTCAATTTGAGTATAACCTTGAGCAACTAACCTAGCTTTATTTCTAGTTATCACACCTTGCTCATCAGTTTTGTTCTTAAAAATCCATTTGGTTCCTATGACATTACCATGTGAGGGTCTAGGAACAAGAGTCCATACCTCATTCTTTTCAAATTGAATCAATTCATCTTGCATAGCCATAATCCAGTCAGCATCTTTCAATGCTTCAGAACATTCTTAGGCTCAATTTTAGAAACAAAACAACGAAGCTTACCCGGGAGTATCTTTGAGGAGCAACTCCACAAACCGACCATCTTTCTATAATCAACTTTGTCCTTTTGTCTAGTTCTCACTTGAGCATGCACATCTCCCACAACTTGTGAAGTGGGGTGGTTTTTCTGGATTTTGAAGGGATATCCTTTGATCTATCCACACACCCATTCACATTATCTTCTGGAGCATCATCCACGATCGAGAATCGGAAGGCTGTCCTCGATTACGGGAGTTTGAGTGGATGTGGGAGCGGATGTGGGTTCAGAATGTGGAGGCGAGATGTGTCCACATCCTTGGTTACATCCTTGTCGGGTTCATTATTTTTAACAAAGCCTTGGAAGTTTCTTTTGCTTTTTCGGCACTTGTTTCTTCATCCTTCCGATCTAGCAAGCAACTGAAACATCATCCTCGGCCAGTCTTGAGGTTAAGATCAAGTGAGTCATCAAATTTAACATTAGCGAGATTCCATAATGGTCTTAGTTTTGAGATTGAAAACTCGTAAGCTCTCTTGTTTGTGGAATAGCCCATGAAAATTGCTTTGTCACTTTTTGAATCAAACTTGGACGTATTCTCTATCATTGAGAATATAACAAACACAACCAAACACATGAAAATATTTTACGGTTGGTTTCTTTCCAAGGAGAATTTGATATGGAGTGACGGTGCTACCAATCCTTAGGAACACCCTATTGCCAATGTGGCAAGCGGTGTTTAAAGCTTCGCCCAAAACTTTTTGGACAAGTTCTTTGAACTTAGCATGACTCTTGCCATTTCTTGCAAGGTTCTATTCTTTCTTTCAAAGCAATTCCATTTCTTTGTGGGGTGATTGGTGCGAGAAAACTCATGAGTGATTCCCTTAGAATTGCAAAAATTGGTAAACATTTGATTCTCATATTCGGTGCCATGGTCGAGACCTAATCCTCACAGTCTTAAGACCATAAAGATTTCTAACTCTTTTGTACCAATTCTTGAATTCTCCAATTGTTTCTGACTTTTCTCTTAAGAACATCACCCAAGTGTACCTAGAATAATCATCAACACACACAAAAGCATACTTTTTCCTACCAAAGCTTTCTACTTCAATAGGTCCCATTAAATCAGTGTGAATCATCTCCAAACATCTAGTTGTGGAGCATTGTTGGACCTTTTTATGTGATGCTTTTGTTTGTTTTCCCTTTTGACATGAACCACAGACATCAGGGTTCTTGAAGTTCAGTTTAGGGAGGTCTTTAATGGCTTCAAACCTTTGAAGTTCTTCCAGAGTTCTACAGCTAGCATGCCCTAATTTTTGGTGCCACAGATTGACATCATTAGCTTTTGAGCTTAGGCAAGAAAGATTGTCACCAAATTGGTAACAATTATCAGCAGATCTAGGACCAGTAAATACACATTTATTATCCTTATCAAACACTTCACACAAGTGCTTATCAAATTTCACAAATAGGTCATCATCACACGGTTGATCGACGCTTATTAGGTTGGCTTTCAAGCCTTCCACATGGTACACATTGTGCAATTTTGGGAGACCCTTGACATCTAGGGTTCCTTTTCCAACAATCTTTCCTTGAGCACCTCCACCAAAATTTACTTTCCCTCCATTTATTATTTCATAGTCAAGAAGGACAGCTTGGTTACCAGTCATGTGCCTCGAGCATCCACTATCAAAATACCAAGAGCCGAGACGGTACTCTTGAGGGAAGAGTAGACAACATTACGGTGGTAATTGGTTTGGCTACCCACCTGTTTAACAGTTTTCTTTTTGGGTTGCGAGAGGTCTCGGATTGATTTGGATGTGTGTTGGGATGTGTATACATCTTCTCACACATCCGAGGCCGTTTAAAACTACCGGATTTTTTATCAGCCTTGAGTTTGTAACAGAAGGGCCTAATGTGACCAGGAGCTAGGCAGTAATGGCAAATGTAATGCCTCTTCCTTGGTCTCTTCTCACTCAGAATGACTTTTTCTTTAAAAACTTGTTTTTTCACACTTTTAGAGGTAGAACCCTCATATCCCTCCTTTACAAAATTATTTTCAAAACCTATACCAATTTTGTCACGTTGACCCATAGAGAAAGCTTCTTCCATTTTCATTTTACTTTTGTTTAACTTAGTGAAAGTATTATTAGCTTTTTCACATTCATTCTTGAATTTTTCAAGATCAACTTCTCTTTTGGTCACAAGGACTTCAAGTCTTGCAATGGTATCCTTTTGAGCATCATTTTCTTTTGAAAGCACAGCTTTTTCATCTTCACAAGCAGCCAATTTATCAGACAGAGATTTGTTTACCTTAACTAGTACCTCAATTTTGTCCAATCTTTTCATCCAATCTGTATGCAGCTCCTTGTATGTGGCAAAGAGTTCCTCATAGGGAATGTCTCTTTCTTCATCTTCATCATCTGACTCTCCTTTTACAGAGAAACAGTTCGGCTCCGGTTCGAGATGTGACACCGGATGTGTACACAGCGAGCCCACATCCAAGATTTTTTCAGGAGTATTTTCTTCTATATCTGCAGAAAAAGCATTAAACACAGAATGGCAATTTAAGACAGACATGTTAGCCACTTCTTCTTCCTCATCCTCACTGTCACTAAGGGTAGCAGTTAAGCTCATCCCCTTCTTTTTAAGTGTGTTAGCACACTCATTGGCATAATGACCAAAGCCACGACATGCCCTACATTGGACAGATTCGAGATGATTTATTTTCAAAACTTGGTTTCTTGAATCCGGTGTCGGTGCTAGGTTTTGGCTTTTCGTGATCTTGGAAGTAGGTCTATTGGGAAATTTGCTCATCCTTCTATTTTTCGAGTATAGAAATGAATTTCTTTGAAATAAAAGCAACATCCTCATCTTCAAGATTTGACTTGTCAATCTCGGAGGATAATTCCACAAGCTCTCTTGGTAATGCGGCGGCACTTTTGAGAGCAAGGCGTGTGTTTTGTTTTTCTTCGAGCCTCAAGGTTAAGCTCAAACACAGTCAAAGATTCCTATGATGGTGTCAAGACCTACGGTATTTGTGTCCTTTGTTTCTTCAATCACGGCTACTTTAATGTTGAACCTCTCGGCGAGGTCCTTAGAATCTTACTAACAAGTCTTGCATTGGAAATAGATTCTCCTAGACTTGTGCATTCATTTGAAATCTCATGAATCTTAGCGGCATATGACACAATATCCTCGGTTTCTTCCATTCGAAGTAACTCCAGGCCTATCCATTAAAATTCTAAGCACTGGTAGCCTTTTACACTTGGTGCTCCCTCACATTGAGTTTGCAAAATATCCCAAGCGGCTTTGGCTATACTTTCATTTGTTATAAGCTTGTACATATTCCCAAACATGGCTGGAAATAGCACCCATGGCCTTTGAATTGTAATTTGCGGCTTGTATTTCATCAAGAGTCCATTGTTCTTCGGGTTTTCTTTCAAAGAAGGACTCACCAACACCGAGAAGATGGCTTTTTCTCCACGGTAGGAGGTTGCCATGCAACAAGAATGCACATCCAAGCTCTTTCATCAATACTTTTGATGTAATTTCGCATCTTAGACTTCCAAAGAGAATAATTTGTGCCATCCAAGACGGAGGCCTATTTTGGTGATTTTGGCATTCCATAATGACTACACTTTACGGATCAACACTCGGTAATATTTCGAGAGTTGGCTCACGATACCAATTGAAAGTTTCGTGTAGCTAGGAAACTTGGATCACGCAATAGGCAAAGGATGTGAGTACGGATGTGTCTCACTGTTGTCCACACATCCACAGAGATAATGCGGCGGAATAAAGTAAATAAAAGCAATAAAATGCAATAACTCAAGAGTTATATACGCTTCTTCGATCTGTGATCAGCAAACTAGGCTTACGCCCAAAAAACCTTTTCACTATAAAAACTTATGTTTCTTACAAAAACAAATAAGTGAAAAACTAAAATATGAAAATACTAATCAAGTTCTAATCACCTTCTATGATATGAACAACTCCCCTTTCCCAAGTAGGACTTATTCAATCAGAAGTAAAACAAGAGAACTTTATGAAAACCTAGATGTGAGTTACGGATGTAAGCTCACAACCTAAAAACAACAATGTCGAATGACTATGAAGAATGTGATTTTCTCTCGTAAATTGTGTAACTTCTCTTTGTGCTGAATGCCTTGTATTTATAGAGCACCTTGGAGAAGATCTTCATGCAATCGACTTCTTCCTTTGTGAGATTCCTTTTTCTATATGAAAACATATAACAACTCACAAGGAAATCAAATATTAGTAGGTTAGTCCTAATATAAAACTATGTACATAAATAAAAGATATTTACATAATTACAATCTCTTAATAAAATTAAGATACTTATAAATCTCCATGAAAGTCCCAAAATCTTCTTACCATATAGAAGTCTTTTGAAGTAAGGAAACATAATAATGTTCCCACAAAACTCACGTTTTCAAGATGTAATTATTTTTATATAATTTTAAAAATTGAGGTTAATAATATTTCTAATGGTAAAGAAAAAAATAACACAAAATGCGGGAGAAACGCGTTTCTCCCTAATTTATGGAGAAACGGGTTCGTCTCCCCTGCCTCCCCCGAATTTTCAAACCTAAATCCCGAATTTTCAAACCCAAATCAAGAACTCCAATGGACTCACCTACTACGCCGGCCTCGCCTCCAAGCTCGCTCAAGACGGGAAGTTCCAAGATTTCATAGATCGGTGAATGTGTTGGTGATGGGCGATTGACGTTGCTGGGGTTGAGAAACAGGGGATGGCGAGCGTGGATTGAAGGGAGATTGGGTCACCGGCAATTAGGTTTTGAACGGGGAAGAGGTCGCCGGTGTATGGGCTTTGTGAGAGAGGACGAGGGAGACGGCGGCAATGAGGGTCTTTTGCGGTTAGTGAGAGAGTGGAACGTTTAGTGAGAGAGAGAGAGTCTTTCCGTCCGTGTTGTTTCCGTGTCTTTTGTTCCTTTTGTTGTTTTTGTTGTTTCTGGCTATTAAATATAATGCTTCTGGCTATTAAATATAATGCTTCTGGTTATCAAATATAATGCTTCTGGATATAAATTAATGTTTCTGGCTATCAAATATAATGTTTCTGGCTATCAAATATAATGCTTCTGGCTATCTTAAAAAGATTTTGGATTCTGAATATCAATTAAAATGCTTCTGGATATCAATTTATAAAGCTTCTGGATATCAATTATAAAGCTTCTGGATATCCAGAACTCTTTGAAAGAATATCCAGAACCATATGTAAGTGATATCCAGAAGTTTAAAATTGGCTTCTGGATATAAGTTTTAAGGCTTCTGGATATCCATATTCAATGTTCTGGATATCCAGAACCTTGTGAAAGTGATATCCAGATCAGAAATTTGGTTTTGGCCTTAGATTTGGTCTCAAATATTTTTTCTGGATATCCATCCCAAAAATTCTGGATATCAATCCTAAAGCTTCTGGATATCCAGAAACCCGTTTCTCCATAACTTATGAAGAAACGCGTTTCTCAGCAGACGCACTCAAAAAATAAAATTACATAGATATAATTATTTTTCTTATAAAATTAAAGATTAACTTAAAACGGGACTGAAGAAAGAAAAATTAAAGACTACTCGAACACTTTTTGAGAAGTTGTTATGTTTCAAACTTTCAATCTTTCAATGGGTTGGTGATAATTATTACCGCCGTAAGTATTTGACATTTTTGCAGACAATACTCATGAGGAAAGACTGAGAATAATGTGGTATTTCCCCAATAAACAAATAAAAGTAACACATTTTATAATAATTAAAGATTTCTTTTTATTTGAAGAAGATCTATAGTAATCTTCCACTTTCTTCTTATTATAAATGGCACAAAATCTAGGGAGAAACGCGTTTCTCCATAAGTTATGGAGAAACGGGTCCCGACATGTAGCGCGACAATGAGCTAGATAGCCAGAAACCTATGAAAGTGATATCCAGAAACCTTCAAATGAATATCCAGAAACCTTCAAAATGTTTCTGGATATACATTTGAAGGTTTACAGATATCGAAAACCTTCAATAGCAATTTACGGATATGCCCTAACACATTTTACGGATATGCACCTAACGAGTTTTACGGATATGCACCTAACGGTTTACGGATATACATTTCACATCCTTTGGGCTATCAAATACAAAGCTTACGGATATCAAGCGCAAAGCTTACGGCTATCAAATGCAAAGCTTACGGATATCCGAGAAGCTTTTGGTCTTGGCCTTGGGTTTTTTTTTTCTGGATATACATTTCACATCCTTCTGGCTATCAAATACAAAGCTTACGGATATCAACTGCCAAAGCTTACGGCTATCAAATGCAAAGCTTCTGGATATCCAGAAGCTTTTGGTCTTGGCCTTGGGTTTTTTTTTTCTGGTTATCAAATGTAAAGCTTCTGGCTATGAAAAACACGTTTCTCCATAGTTATGGAGAAACGCGTTTCTCAGCAGACGCACTCTATAAATGGTGTGTTGGAACATAAATAATCCAATAAATCATAAATTCTAAGCCAACTTACAACTAGATTTAAGTAAGAGAAGAAGATGAAGACGGAAGCGTGTACCTGAAGAATTCATTGTGTGTTCTTGATCTTTGTTCTTGAATAAAGGAGAGAATGGGAGATAATCTTCTAAATGATAGTGCCCACACTTTATTCTTCTTTAATGAATGAAGAGAAGATTTGTGACTGAATTTTAGTGAATGTAAAGTGTCTCTAATGGCTGATGGATAGCCTTTATATAGATAGAGAAGGGGCACTTCATTTAAGGACTACACCCTTTCATAAAGATGGTGGTGTGAAGTTACCATTATGTCCATCATTTAATGGTACTTACACCTAATGAAATTCTACATATTTAATCTATACTTTAACATTATTAAATAATTATAACACATGGAATTAAGTAATCATATTAATTAATCCATATTCTTACAATCTCCCACTTGGATTAATATTAATATGTATCTTTTAGTAAATAAATTCCTTAAATCATTTATAATATGAATTACAACCTTTATGTGCACTTTTATTGTCATCCAATACAATCTCGTCCATTAGTCATATAAGTTTAGGGACTAAAGGGGCAGTCGTTGTTATTGATTCGCAACTAAACTCACATTAATCATATCTATATATATCCAACTAAATGACATAGATTAAGTATAGATATGTAGCATGGAATATTTAATGAATATATATTAAGAATGCATATATATATTCTCCAACTAGTCCTATTTAACCAAATGAGATCAATATAAATAAAAACAACACAAGAAAATAGGAAACAACACAAACTCCCACTGATTTAAGCATTATCAAAAGTCATTACACATATATGAGCAACATGCTCGTGAAATACTAAAGGAGATAATGCTTTGGTAAACGGATCCGCCAACATAGAATTTGTTCCTATAAGTTGTATATCTATTTGTTCATTTTGTACTCTTTCTCTTACAACAAGAAACTTAATATATATATATGTTTAGATTTAGATGAACTTTTGTTGTTGTTGGAGTACAATACTGCTGCCCGATTGTCACAATATAGCTTGAGAGGTCTTTCAACATTTTTGACAATTCGCAGTCCTTCAATGAATTTTCGCAGCCATATAGCTTGATTGGATGTCTCGTAGCAAGCAACAAATTCGGCTTCCATGGTGGAAGTAGTTACTAATGTTTTCTTGGCACTTCTCCAAGAAATTGCTCCACCGGCCAAAGTGAAGACATAACCCGATGTCGATTTCTGACTATCTTGGCATCCAGCAAAGTCGGAATCGGAATAACTAACGTTCTCAAGGTGATCCGACTTTGTATATGTAAGCATGTAGTTCTTTGTGTTTTGTAAATATATCATCACCCTTTTGGCTGCTACCCAATGTTCTTTTCCCGGATTGCTTTAGGATCGACCAAGCATGCCAACAATAAAAGCAAGATCCGGACGAGTACAGACTTGTGCATACATTAAGCTTCCTACTGCCGATGCATATGGGATTTCTTCCATAAACTTGGATTCACTATTATTTTAGGACATTACTTTAGACTGAATTTATCTCCCTTAGAGACACGGGTGTCATGTGGTTTACAATTTTGCATGCTAAACCTTTGTAATACCTTCTCCATATAACTCTTTTGTGATAATCCTAAAATACCCCGTGAACGATCACGATGTATTTGGATTCCTAATACAAAAGAAGCTTCACCAAGATCTTTCATCTCAAATTTGTTAGAGAGAAATTTCTTAGTTTCCTTAAGTTCCTTATCATTACTAGCAAGTAAAATGTCATTCACATATAAGATCAAAAATATAAATCTACTTCCACTGAACTTATGGTACACACAATCTTCACCAAGATTCATTTCAAAACCAAATGAAAGAATAACTTGGTTAAATTTTAAGTACCATCGACGAGATGCTTGCTTAAGCCCATAAATGGATTTCTTAAGTTTACAAACTAGTTGACTAGTTTGATCTGAATCAGTCACCATTTCTGGTTTCTTCATATAGATAGTTTCCTCAATGTCGCCATTGAGAAAAGCTGTCTTTACATCCATTTGATGAAGCTCAAGATCAAAATGTGTTACTAATGTCATAATGATCCTAAAAGCATTTTTAGAGGATACCGGTGAAAATGTTTCTTTGTAATCAATGCCTTTCTTTTGAGTAAATCCTTTAGAGACAAGACGAGCCTTATGTCTTTCCACATTACCTTGTTAATCCTTTTTTGTCTTAAAGACCCATTTACACCCAATGGGTTTCACATTCTTAGGTAATGGGACAAGATCCCAAACGTCATTCATGGATTTTAACTCTTTATTTATGGCATCAATCCACTTATGAGAATTTGGACCTCTAATGGCTTCATGGAAGGTGATTGGTTCATCTCCCACTAAACCTAATGGTTCCTCATTCTCGGCAATATATACATTATAATAATTCGGAATAGCACTCCTTCTTGCTCTATTAGATCTCCTTAAGGGCACTAGTTCATCTTGATTTTGAGGGTGTTGAATTTTCTCATCAACATTTTCATGTTGTTCATTAATAGGAGAATTAATGTTATTTTGAATTATATGTTCTTGTCGAATTTCAGGCACAAGTGCTTGATTTTTGATAGGAACTATAGGAAGAGGTATATAAACGCGGATTCCTCCTTTAACTCTTCAAATTCAAATTACTATTCAAATTTTTTCCTCTAAATTCTACATCCTCAAAAAACCTAGCATTTTCTGTTTCAAAAAATGTTCTAGTTTTTGGGTCATAGAATTTATATCTCCTAGATCTCTCAGCATACCCTACAAAATAGCTACTAACAGTTTTAGGTTCCGGTTTGCCCTCATTAGGTCTATAAGGCCTAGCTTCTGCTGGACACCCCCATACATGAAGATGATTTAAGGACGGTTTCTTATTCGTCCATAACTCATAATGGGTTTTGTCGGTAGCTTTTGAAGGAGCTCTATTAAGTAGGTAAGTTGCGGTTTTTAATGCATCGCCCCATAATGAGTGAGGTAAAGAAGTACAAGAAATCATACTTCTAACCATATCTTTATGGGTTCTATTACGTCTCTCGGCTACACCATTCATATTGGGTTTCCCCGACATGGTGTAGTGAGGGACAATCCCACACTCTTCTAAAAAGCGAGCAAAAGGACCCGGACGTTGTTCTCTCGAACCGTCATTCCGTCCGTAGTATTTACCACCACGATCGGATCTAACGTTCTTAATAGTCTTTCCAAGTTGATTTTTAACTTCGGCTTTAAAAGACTTGAAAACGTCCAAAGATTGTGATTTTTCATGAAGCAAATAAATGTATCCATAACGAGAGAAATCGTCTATGAACGTGATGAAATATGTTTGACCGTTCCACGAAGGGGTAGTGAACGGTCCACATATATCCGTATGAATAAGTTCTAAGACGTTTAAGGCTCTCAAGGATTCTGTGCCTTTAGTGTTTGTAAATTTCCCTTTAAGGCATTCAATACAAAAGTTATTTTTTGGAGTATCAAGTTTGTGTAATATTCCCTCTGACACAAGCTTGTCAATTCTCCTTTTAGAGATATGACCCAAATGCCTATGCCACAAGGTATAAGAATTTTTACTTGAAAACTTTAGTTTTGTGCCTCGAGAATTAGTTTCATTATTATGGGACTCATTTATTGAATTGACTGTGTCAAGCAAGTATAGATTATCAACATAAGATAAAGTACTAGTACCAAAGAGATTTGAATTGAAATATAAATCACATTTATTATTACTAAAGAGACAGGAATATCCTTCCCGATCTAAGGCAGTAATTGAAATTAAATTCCGTCTAAAAGACGGTATAATAAATGTATTATTCAAAACCAAATAAAATTCAGTACTTAAACATAATCTAAAGGTCCCTATGCCTTCAACTTATACCGGCTTTCCAGCTCCCATGTAGATATATCTTTCATCTTCATTGGGTGTTCGGTAGTTCACGCAACCCTGTAGACATGAACTTATGTGAGTTGTTGCACCAGAATCTAACCACCATGTATACGAAGGAATTGAAACTAAATTTGCCTTAGTACAAACAAGGCCAAAAGACATACCTTTCTTAAGTCGCCATTGGCGATACGTAGGGCAGTTGTTCTTCATGTGCGTAAGGTCCTTGCAAAAGAAGCATTTCTTCACCTTTTGATCATTGAATGATCCCTTAGGCTTCTTTATTGCAACCGCAATCTCCTTCCCTTTTCTCTTTGTCCCACGAGAAGAGGTAGATGCAAAATGGGCACTTTCGGATTTTGTATGTTTCAATCTATCTTCTTCCTCCATCACATGTGAAATTAATTCATTATTATTCCACTTGTCCTTTTGACAATTATAGGTCGTTTCAAAATGACCAAAATGAGGAGGGAGAGAAATTAAAGCCAAATGCACAAGCAAGTCTTCCGATAAGTCCAACTTGAGTGCTTTTAATTTCGCTGATAGGTGAAACATTTTCATTATGTAATCCCTAATTAAGTTTCCGGTACCCTTATACCTCATGGAAACAAGCTTCCTTAAGGTAGCACTTGTTTCCGATTTCTCGCTTTTTGAAAAGCGTTCCTCTAGGGCATCCAGGAAACCTTTAGCACCAACATCCTCAGAGACACTATTCAAAAAAGTCTCCGGGACTGCATTTTACATGATACTTAGGCTCACGCGATTAGAACGGTTCCACCTCTCTAGACTTAAGCGTTCTTCCGCAGTGCTTTTGTCTGTAAGAGGGGCGGGACTTGGTTCTCTTAATGCGAGATCAAGGTCCATACAGCCTAAGATCATTGTTATCTTCTTTTTCCAAGTTTTAAAATTAGTCCCAGTAAGCAAAGGTATATTGTTTATAGCAGTAGTTACGGATGAAGCATTAATCAAATCTGAAGGAAAAGAACAAGATGAAAAACAAAACATATATAAGAATCTACACAATGATTAATTATATCAAATGAATTCCATCAAAAATAAAAAAGATAATCAACGTGACATCAAGACTAATCTTTGGATTGCGAATTGACTCATAATTTTATTTATCTTGGGGTGAACAAATAATCTAAACAATACATTTTAAATACTTGCCTTCATTTTGGCCGGTTTAAGTATAAAAGATGTCCTAAAGTTTAAGGTACTTGTTACCCGGCAATAAAGAATACAAACAATTCATTTTAAACACCCGCCTTCCTTTGGGATGGTACAAAGTATTTAAAATAACCAAAAATATTTTTTATTCAATTATTACCCCATGAATGCAAATACTTAGTCAACAACAAGGTCTCCTTTGGGAAACAAGCATGTTATCACATATCAACATTTACATTCATCTTTTAACAAGTTTGAATTTTAATCAACAAAATCACTTTGGCGATGATGTTAATTTTTGTCCAAAACATTAAGGATATAATTAATTGGAAACATAAGGCCTTAAGGTAATTTCTGAAATTTAAAGGATAAAATTCTGGGCAAAACTGACCCCTGAAAGCTCTCTGGATGACTCGTCCCTTAGGGGATGACTCGTTCCTGTAAGGGGGACGACTGTATCAGAGACACCCTTTTCTGGAAAATCAAGGTGGACGACTCGTCCTATAGGGGACGACTCGTCCCTTTAAGGGGAACGACTTCATCAGAGAGGTCCCATTTCCAGAAAATTGACGGGGACGACTCGTCCCCCACTGGATGAGTCGTGCCTATTACCCAGATTGACGAAAAGTCACCATTTTTACACCCTTTTATGAACAAGTTTGATCCAAATTTCCATACTCAATGCATTATAAAATGCAGGCTATGTATGTGGGATAAGTTTGTATTTCAATTAACATGATTTAAACCAGTAGACCTAGATTTACACACTCCAAACATTACACAATGTTGGCTATGTAAATGGGGTAATCTTGTATGAACCATTGTGTCTCTAAAGTTTGATTTCACCATTATTTCCAGAAATTGAATGAAGTTTTGAACATAATACTCTTAGACAAGATGAGTATCATGTACAAGAAAAAAAACAAATGAAATCACACAAGGATATAAACATGAAACAAAATTAAAGCATAAGGCTTTACAAGAAACTCAAACTCAATCTAGTATATGAGCAGGCTCTGATATCAATTGTTGGAACATAAATGATCCAATAAACCCTAAGCCGACTAACAACTAGATTTAAGTAAAAGAAGAAGATAAAGACGGAAGCGTGCACCTGAGGAATCCATTGTGTGTTCTTGATCTTTGTTCTTGAATAAAGGAGAGAGTAGGGAGATAATCTTCTAAATGATAGTGCCCACACTTTATTCTTCTTTAATGAATAAAGAGAAGATTTGTGGCTGAATTTTAGTGAATGTAAAGTGTCTCTAATAATGGCTGATGGATAGCCTTTATATAGATAGAGAAGGGGCACTTCATTTAGGGATTACACCCTTTCATAAAGATGGTGGTGTGAAGTTACCATTATGCCCATCATTGAATGATACTTACACCTAATGGAATTCTTCATATTTAATCTATACTTTAACATTATTAAATGATTATAACACATGAAATTAAGTAATACATATTAATTAATCCATGTTCTAACATGATTTTTTTTTCAAAATATAGCTTCATAAAAATTTATATACCAAAATAACATTTTCAAAAACTTAAATACCAAACTAGCACTTTCCACATGAATTCCGGAATTGGTAATTCAGTTTTGAAAAATTATATCGCGCGATCGCTCGCTCTTTACAGTTTTTTTTTTTTTTTGTTGATTCAATTTTGAAAAAAAAAATAAAAAAATTGGAATCCGGAATCGGTAATTTCGGATTACATTATTCCGGAATTTTCAATTCCGAAATTCAAGTGGAAAGTGCTAGTTTGGTATTTAAGTTTTTGAAAATGTATTTTGGTATACAAATTTTTAAAAAGCTATATTTTGAAAAAAAAAATCTTCTAACATGGTGTCCGCTTAAAAAAGTATGAAATCATGGATATATATTAATTTGATTAGTATATTTTTTAGAATATTGTTTTTTTAAATCTAATAACCAGTATATATTTGATTGCCACATTGAATATCAATTAATTTAATTTGAGCCGAGTAAAATTACAAGAATAATAATAAAGTATAATTTTTTAATTCTATTGCATTCTCATAGATCTGATCTATGAGTCTAACAATGTCAAAAAGAATATAACAGATCTCAAATTAGTCATAAAAAATGGTGATACTGTTGGCGTTATTTGTTGTTGTGGTGTTAGTGTTGGTGGTCATAATGGTGATGGTATGATTTTGGTGAAAATATGATTGGTTTTTTTTTTTTTCAAAAAAGGGGATCAACACATTTCACCGCTTCCCCCTTAATGTACTTCACAGAGGCGCCTAGCTATGCTAGGGAGGCACATAATGTATTGGGGTAGAAGTTTTTAAGTTGTAGTTGAAATTATAAGGGGTAAAATTAAATATCAAACTGAAAAAATGTGATTGTAATGAAAAAAATGTGATATGTTAAGTGTAACGTGAAAGGCACATAATGATTTAATGAGAAAATCTAACTTTTTCGGCAAAAAACACTTAACAGCCAACTTTTCACGACTGTGTACCCTCAATAGCAAAAAAAAAAAAAAAACATTGTACCCTGCTGCACGTATGACTCGTTAATAGCATCTTCAACAGTTTGGTTAAGAAATTGCACCAAATATCTTGAACAATCTCCAACAGTTTGCTTCAAATTTTGCACCAAATAAGAATATTCTCATAATATTCCTTATCATTTCATTTCATTTAAAAAATTTCAATTAATCGTATATTATTAATAATAATATGATTCAAATTACAATATATTAAATAATTAAATAAGAAATTAATAAATATAAATAATATATTTAAAATACAAATACAAATAAAATTCAAGAACAAATGACAAATTCTAAATTAAATAATATTTACTATCCCCGTCTCAAAATAAATGTACAAAAATTTAATCAAAATTAATTTGCTAAAAATTTAATTTCACAAAAATTAAACGCACAAAGGGGGAAAGAAGTAAACAATTTTAATTTCACAAAAATTTAAAAAAAAAGGGGAAAAAAACAGGGATCACGCATAGATTAAACACATGAAGAAGAGTGAAAATATTTTACTTTCACAAAAAAAAAAAAAAAAAAAAAAAGGAAAAACAGGGAAAGCGTTGTACCCAGCTTGCGCCAAATTTGCCGCAAGGTAACGGATGCTTCAAAATGGCGTTGGAGATGGCGCGGCTGTTAGAGGAGGATTTTGCGCCAAATTGGTGCCATTTTGAAGCTTTGAAGCTTTGTTGAAGATGGCCTAGGCACATTAGTTATTTAAAATAAGTCTCAGTAGTAGAGAAAATCAAATAACAATGGCATTAAAACAACAGACCTAAATGTATCGGCCACTAAATAAAAATATAAATGACAATTCATTTCATAATATTCATTCAAATTAAGTTTCAAATACATAAGCAAAATAAACTTTTGTCAATGCTACACGAGTTTTTTATGCTTGTATATATTTCCTTCTATTTTTAACAATGTTTTCGATTTTGAGGGTCAAATAAATTTACTTTTTTTAGCGTATGGATTAATTATACACCAAATTTAATTGGAAAATAAAAACAAAGACTGCATCAAATTAGCACCTAGCTTATAGAAATTAGGTCTACATGGTTCTGTAATTAGCATGACTAGCTAATAATTAATCTGAGCATTAACTTAATTAGTGGGAAATCTTGATTTCCCAATCATAATCCATTCCTTGTATATAGAGATTGACTAGAACTATTCTTAGGAGATAATCCTCATTTATCTCACTTGTATATAAACAAATACATGTAACCAATATTCTCAAGGTGAATAATATATCAGTTCAATATTTGTTCGCATGGTATCAGAGTCTGGTTTCTTCGTGGCCTTGTTCCTTCTTTTTCAGCCTTCTCTGCCTCCCAAATTGTGCTCATTCTCTGCTTCCAAAGTTCTTTGAACTCCTCCCACGCGCAACTAGCTTTGAAATATTTCTCAATTCCCTTGATCAAGGCCCTTCTGCTGCTCCTGTTCATGTTCCAGCCGCAGCATTTCTTGTCCATAATGGACCTGCTGCCGGTAATCGAGCTTGTGGTAAGGGTGCTGCTCATAAGGGTAGGGGTCGTGGCTCTCAACTTCGTGCCCCACATTGTCAAATATGTCGTGCCGAAGGTCATTATGCTGACAAGTGTGCCCAACGTTTTTCTTGTGACAGCCCTGCTAAGCTTGCTGAAGCTCTCACTGCTTCATGCAAAATTCTGACACCACTCCGTCTTGTTGTGAATTCACGCAGCGGAACGGCCCAAGCTTGGAGTAATAATAAGAGCAACACACACGAAAAGTAAATCACACACAAAGGAACACACAAGAATTGTTTACCCGGTTCGTTGCAACAACAACTACGTCCGGGGGCGCTACCAAGCCAAAATATTCTCTCTAATATTTTCAGATGTTACAATTTGTTTCTTGGCTATCACATGTATTTATAGGGAACAATAAATCAAATCCTAGTAATAAAAGAATTCCTACTCAAGAAAGTAATCTTCTTTCTTCACAAGTCCTTCCAAATATTACTACCAAAAGGAATCACCAATGTAGGAGGAGATCTTGTCCAAATAGGAAACCAATCAGTTACAGAAAATATCCTCCTCGTCACGTGGGCGGTCGCCCACCACGCCATTGGCGGTCGCCCAAGTTGGAAATTCCCCGAGCCCAATCTTCTGTACTACTGGGCGGTCGCCCATCACCACCTTGGGCGGTCGCCCAGCTCGACAGTCACTCCTCCGCGATTTTCTTCTTGATTCCTTTATCCGAGGTTTTGACTCCACATCCCAACAATCTCCCACCTGGAGACAAACCATCCATGATACCTCTCTTGAAACAAATTTCAGTGGCCAGCTATTGCGTTGGTAGCGCCCAGCCTCTTATCTAGTTATCCAAGTGAGTTGAAGTTGAGCTACGCTTCAACATAACTGTCGGTTCTACCATGCTCCGAGTCTTCATTCCGAATGATCCTCCCTGCACATCCCCGCTCACTTGCTTGCTAACTATCGATCCTGAATAGCACGAATCCACGTGCCCCACACAATCACAAGCTTGGAACCTTTGTGTGTTCTTTGCAACTCATCGCATCACCGTTCTAGATCCCGCTCCCATGTTGGCCAAATTGGCTCCGCGTCAGCCGAGTTCATTACCCAATTTTCTACCAACATACCGTTTAGTGAAATTTCTCCCACCATGGCGATCTCGGCCACCACCATTCATCATTAGGATGCGCCTTCGTTTCCCCCAACGACTCATGTTGCATGTGGTATACAACATATTTTCCACGCCGCCACGAGCCACCAAGCTAGCTCCGCGGTTTACCTTCCATGTCCCACAACCGAAGGTCACCACACAACCCTCCTTATCAAGTTGCCTTATGGAAATCAAGTTCCTCTTCAAATCCGAAATATGTCGCACATCACGTAGCCGCAAAACAGTCCCATCCGTTGCTTTAACCCGAACAACCCCCTTTCCAATGACCTTGACAGGATTATTGTTTCCCAAACGAACAACCCCAAAATCACCCGAACGCATCTTGCTCCATTCTTTCTGCACTGGTGCATGAATGAAACGTCAAGCCCGAATCCAAAACCCACGAATCTGTTGAACTGCTCCCACCCAAGATTAATGCATCCGCTATCTCCTCAGCAACATTCAATTCCTTCGCTCTGCCTGACCGCTTCAGACAACTTCTCCTAAAGTGCCCCTTCTCCCCACAATCATAGCAAGTAATCACCTTCTTGCCACCCTTACTCTTTTCACCAACATTTAGTGCTAGCCCCGATGTCCTACCCTTGCTCTTCCTACGAATTTCTTCGCCAAGAATCACATCAACGACATCCGAATACTTCAACTTCACTTTTCCTGTTGAAACGTTAACTGCTATCGCAGTCGTATCCCAACTTTCCGGCAAAGAAGAAAGTAAAATCAATGCTAGTACCTCGTCATCAAGAGTAACAACCACGGAAGACAGTTGGGTCGCAGTAGATTTGAATTCACTTATATGCTTTGTTGCCGACATGCCCTCCACCATCCTTATGTTCAACAGCTTCCTCATCAGATGAGCTTTATTCGCCGCCGATGGTGCCTTGTACATGCTCGCCAACATCTCTAACATCTCCATGGTAGTCTTCGCCTCCAAAACATTCTTCGCCACATCCTTGGTCAACGTTTGCCTAACAAGCCCTAACGCTTTCCGATCCAAGATTTCGAATTTTGCTTCCTCTATGTCCGCCGGCTTTTCTTTTAATGGTAGATACAAATCCTTGTTCCATAGAACATCCTCGATTTGTGTCTTCCAGAAATTGAAATCCGTCCCATCAAACTTTTCGATCAACACCTTATTACCATCCTCCGAAGCTCCCAATAAATCCATGGCAAAAGATAACCCAAGCAATGATTCGACAAAACCAAAGGCTCTGATACCAGTTGTTGTGAATTCACGCAGCGGAACGGCCCAAGCTTGGAGTAATAATAAGAGCAACACACACGAAAAGTAAATCACACACAAAGGAACACACAAGAATTGTTAACCCGGTTCGTTGCAACATCAACTACGTCCGGGGGCGCTACCAAGCCAAAATATTCTCTCTAATATTTTCAGATGTTACAATTTATTTCTAGGCTATCACATGTATTTATAGGGAACAATAAATCAAATCCTAGTAATAAAAGAATTCCTGCTCAAGAAAGTAATTTTCTTTCTTCACAAGTCCTTCCAAATATTACTACCAAAAGGAATCACCAATGTAGGAGGAGATCTTGTCCAAATAGGAAACCAATCAGCTGCAGAAAATATCCTCCTCGCCACGTGGGCGGTCGCCCACCACGCCATGGGCGGTCGCCCAAGTTGGAAATTCCCCGAGCCCAATCTTCTGTACTACTGGGCGGTCGCCCATCTCCACCTTGGGCGGTCGCCCAGCTCGACAGTCACTCCTCCGCGATTTTCTTCTTGATTCCTTTATCCGTGGTTTTGACTCCACATCCCAACACGTCTGACTGGTATATTGACACCGGTGCATCTGCACACATGACTCCTTCTTCATCTTCTCTGGATGCTTCAAAGAACTATTCTGGATCTGATCGCGTGGTTGTGGGTAATGGTGACACTCTTTCTATTTCTCACACTGGCACTATTTCCTTATCTCATGATATTAAATTGTTGGATGTGCTTGTTGTTCCTCATATCACGAAGTACCTCTTGTCTATTAGTAAACGTTCATCAGATTTTCATGTCAATGTTTTCTTTTCTGATAAATCATTTATTATTCAGCATAGGGACAACAAGGCAATCCTGGCAAAAGACTGACGTGATCGTGGCTTATATGTTTTGAATCATGGACACCAAGCCTTTATTTCCTCAATTAGCACTAGGTCTTCGTGCATCATTTGAGTTATGGCATTCTAGATTAGGTCATGTCTCGCATGACACTATTTCCCTTTTGAATAAGTTAGGTCATTTGCAAGTTACTTTTATTTTGCCTAAGCCTGCTCTTTGTACGTACTTTCAACTTGCAAATAGTAAACATTTACCTTTTGTTTTAAATAATAAACGTGCTTCGCACGTGCTGGATTTAGTTCATTGCAATTTATGGGTTACTGCTCCGGTTGTCTCTACAAATGGTTTTTGGTATTATACAATTTTTATTGATGACTTCTCCATATTAACGTGGTTTTATCCGTTGCGCTCTAAAGCAGAATTTTATAATATTTTGCTTGCATTTTGTGCCTTGGTTCGAAATCAATTTAATCGCAACGTTCAAGTTTTTCAAAGCGATGGTGGTACTGAGTTTATTAATAACATAGTGCAAAAATTCTTTTGTGATAAAGGAATTCATCATAATATTTCTTGCCCTTATACACAAGCTCAAAATGGTAGAGCCGAGCGCAATCATCGTCATATTACGAAAACCGGGCTTGCTATTATGTGTGTCGTTTGAAGAAGGCATTATATGGCCTTAAACAGACGCCTTGTGCAGGGTTTCAACAGTTCAGTGCCTTTCTTGTCACACTTGGCTTTTCTTGCAGTCGAGCAGATACTTCTCTAATTGTTTTTTGTCGTGGCTCCTCAGTTCTTTACCTGTTAGTTTATGTCGATGACATCATCTTAACCTGAAATGCTTCGACCTTGATTTATCAGTTCATCTCACGCCTTCGCAAAGAGTTTTCCATCAAAGATCTTGGTCGTCTAAATTATTTCTTGGGTTGAGGTCACATATACCTCGACTGTTCTATTCCTTGGTCAAGCCAAGTATGCTCATGATATCCTTGCTCGGGCTGATCTGCTCGACTCAAAGCCTGTTGCAACTCCGTTGGCTGTCGGTGAAACACTCACTAGTGATGGCTCCCATTTCTCCGATCCCACACTTTATAGATCCTTGGTTGGTGCTCTCCAATATCTAACAATTACTCGTCCGGATTCATCCTTCGCGGTGAATCTCGTGAGCCAATTCCTTCACTCCCTTATGGATGATCACTTTCAAGCAGTGAAGTGTATTCTGCACTTTGTGAAAGGCACTCTTGCCTTTGGACTCTCATTCACACGCTGTTTCGATCCATCTTTCATTTGCTACTCCGATGCGGATTGGGCTCGTTGTATTGAAACTCGTCGCTCTACTTACGGTTACTCTACCTTTCTTGGCGGAAACTTAATCTCATGGAGCGCCAAAAAGTTGTTGGGTTTTGGGATTACAAACGCAGCGGAAGAACTTAGAAATAACAATCAAAACCCTAGCCCTTAGATCCTTCTAGTATGAAGAGATTAGAAAAATATATGAGATAGATTTTACATACCTTGAATGTGATTTGTTTGTTCGAAACGAATATTCAAAAGGAAATTCTCAAAACGAATCTCAAAACCGTTGATGAAGGTTTTGATCTTCTCCTTGTTCTAGGCCTTGTGATGAATCGACGATTGAAGTCTTCAAGCTTTTGGTGATAACTTAATCACCATCTATCGGTAATTCACACGCGAACAGACCAAGAACGCTTCTTGATTGATTGCTAGATGATCTCCGATTATTGAAACGATTTTCAATAATCAATTGCTAAAAGTGTTTTTGATCTTTGATTCTTAATCTAGATCTCAATTTTAGTGTTTCATAAATCCCAAAATTACATGTGTTTTTGGCTGACCAAAGGGTTCTCTTTATATCAAATATAAATCCTTAACTATTAGGAAAAGAATCCTTGTCAAAAACCAAAACCAAACCAGCAAAGGATAACGTGTATGGATAGATTTTGACCGCTGGCACGAGTCGTACCTTATGGCCAAGTCTGTCACGCTACACAACGAGCCAGAATATCATTTTGCAAGATCAATGGGCACGAGTCGTGCCTGAGGGCACGAGTCATGAGCACGACTCGTCCCACAGGGCACGAGTCATCCCAAAAAGACTGCTCTGTAATACAGTCGTCCCTTCACAAGGCACGACTTGGGCCAAAGCGAGACGAGTCGTCCCCTGAGCCCATATTTCACTCTTTTAGCCATTTTCAATCAGTTCTTTTGTGTGTGACCCTTTAGGAATTATATATTAGGTTGGTAGTGAGTTGAAACATCAACCTCACAAGACATAAGTGACTTCTAGCAAATCATTATGTCCACCCAATTAAATATAACATCAAAGCTTGATTCCTTGATAATCAAATGTCACAATCCCTTTGTCCACGATGTCCAATTGAACATGAGTCATGGTCTACGTCATCTCATTCCGTTCAATGCTTTCTTGATTCCGAATATGCTGATAATCCAAATGCATTTGATCTCTATCAAATCACTTGAGTGTGGCCATACATTTCATCAACATCATTCATCGAGGGGCCCAAGCAAACATCTCTCTCAACGAGAGGGACAAATCCCATCTTGACTTATCATTCTTCCCTACGAAAATCCAATCATGTTAACATAGCCCTTATTTCTATCCGATTAAAGATAGTGTTAAACTATATCAAACATGATCTTCATCATGTGGAAGACGATGATAATCTCAGGTACAAATGATTCAATAACACGACTATCATGAGATTTATTCATGACAACAGACCATGTCATAAATCTCATAAGTAGGTCATGTCCAATACTTGTTCTCTAGCAAGTATCCATAAGTGTAATGTGCATCTCCATGCATATAATCATCTCCATGATTATCCGTTACCAACTTATACTAGTTTGTTCACAACAACTAGGGACGCAGTTCAATATAATAAACATGTAAACATATAATGAATAAAATAAACATGCTCTATAATAAATGATAAATATGATATATAACTGTTTCAAGTTAAACATAACTATAGCGTAGGGCACTACACCAACAAAAGCAACCAACTGTCGCTCGTTCAAGCTGTGAGTCTGAGTATTGTGCTCTTGCAAATACCGCTACCGAGATCGTTTGGGTTACAAATCTGCTTCGTGAGTTGCATGCATTACCATCCGTATCTCCTTCCTTGCTTTGTGACAATAAAAGTGTTATTTTCCTTAGCCAAAATCCCATTGCTCATAAACGTGCCAAGCACATTGATCTCGACTATCACTTTGTTCGTGAATTAGTGTTCTCTGGCAAGCTTATCACGCAGTTTGTTCCATCTCACCTTCAACTTGCAGACGTCTTTACCAAAAGTCTAGTTTGTCCTCTCTTTGAATTTTTTCGGTCCAAACTTCGAGTTGGTCCAAATCCCGTCTCTCGCTTGCGGGAGGGTGTTAACGTAATTAGTGGGAAATCAAATACTCCCTCCGTCCCACTTCAAGAGTCCTACTTTTCCTTTTGGTCCATCCCAGACTAAGATTCATTCCATAAATAGCAAATTTTGAACTGTGTTTCAGACATTTATACCCTTATAATGTAAATATATTTACAAAAAAACGTTCATTATGCCCTTATAATGTTAACATATTTACAAAAAAAAAAAACCAATCAAAAAGATGTTTTATCATAAATGTTTTAACTTTTACATTCTCTCTCCTCTAATCTTCTACCCACTTGCAATTCTTTATTCATTTTTTTTAAAAAAAATTAAGAAGCGTGAAATACTATCCAAAGACGCTTGAAGTGGGACGGAAGTAGTACTTGATTTCCCTATCATAATCCATTCCTTATATACTCCCTCCGTCTCACGATAATATATAAAATTTCCTTTTTGGGCGTCCCACAATAATATATAACTTTCCTAAAATGGAAAGAAATCTTTACTATTCCCTCCACTCATTCTCTCTCCTACATTATTTTAATACTCACATCACCATTATAATTTACTATTCTCTCCACTCATTCTCTCTCCTATTTTATTTTCACACTCACAACACTTTCAATATAATACTTCCTCCTTAATTCCCGTGCATTGGCAAAAGTCTATAAATTACTGGGACGGAGGGAGTATATAGATTGACTAGAACTATTTTTAGGACATAATCATTTCATGCTTAAGCCTCTCCACCTTTATATCCTTACGATCTAGTTAAATTTAAACCATCGTAATATATGTTGAGATTTCTCACCTCCGAATGCCCAGTAATGTTTGCAAACTCGGAACATGCATATGAAAGAAATCCAAATATTAGTAACAATTAAGAAAAAAAACTGAATAATTATAATCAGTTAAAACAGAAACTGAAAGAAAAAGAAAGAGAGAATCGGCTCAGGCCCAAATATCTGAATATTCCGAAAACCAGCCACAATCCAAGGCAAAATGATCCAAGGCAGGGAAGTAACGAAGCACAGCTACAGACCCAAACAAGCCCACCTACCAGACCTATTCCAGTAGCAAATAGACTCCAGATACCCTCACAAATCAAAGCCTCTGTTGATCACAAACCAACAGCTGACACCCAAGAAACACCAGCCCAAACTCTCAATTGCCTCGCCAACACACAGCACACACACACGCTGACAGATTAAATCCCTACCTGAGGGAGAGCACCTAAACGGAATATGAGAGATGAAGAAAATGACCTAAACCTCGAACTATCCTCACAAAGCTCTCAATTATACCTCTGCAAAGCTCACTAAACCCTCTCTATTTATCACCGGAGAAGACCTCAAAGTGTGTGTAAAGACTCGTGTGTGTTCTGGCTCTAAAGAGAGGACATGGGGGGTTTAAATAGGGGGCTGAAGGTAGAAGAGATAAGAGGGGAAGAAAGAGATAAAGCTTACCCGATAAGATAATTCGATCAACAACAATGGCGCAAGAGGAGGAACGATGCGGCGAAATCGCCGCTGATGGAAACCTTCAATTGATCGTAAACTTGGTGATAAGAACCAAGTAAAAAAACCAACTTCCGCAATAAAACTTACGCTGGGAACAAGAAAGGGGCTGGGAACAAAAAGATTGCTGATCAAATGGGCTTCTCATATTTGGGCTGCACTATTTTGGGCCAAAGCCCAAAAAAACATAACAACATTCTCCACCTTGGATCAAGTTCCGGTTCATGACACCAGTGCAATTCACGATGCACTCATAGGATACACTTACAGGGCATATACATCATTGCCTTAGCCTTCGGCACTTGATCCAACACAAAGTTAGAACAAAGCACGAAAGGCAAAAACCTAGTTTATTCCTATCACATAGAAACGGAACGAAACTAGACACCCCAACTTCACACAAAGTAAAGAAGAGGATTTTTGGGACAAACTAACACAAGCATCAACATGAAGTGTCAAAATTCAAAATATTCAAACAATTCAAAAATTTTGAAACAGGTAAACACTTAGTTCCCATATCAGCAGGATTAAAATTAGTGTCAATTTTTTCAAGATAAACAACATTTTTAGCAATCACATCAAGAATGAAATGAAATTTAACATCTATATGCTTAGTTCTATCATGAAAAACAGGATTCTTACCCAATTGAATGCCAGATTGATTATCAGAAAGTACTACCACATTATCATTTAGAAACCAATTTCAGAAAGTAAACCCTTAAGCCATATGGCCTCTTTTATAGCCTCGGTCATAGCCACATATTCAGATTCTGTCGTAGACAAAGTCACAACTGGCTGTAACTGAGATTTCCAACTAATACAAGAGCCACATAAGGTAAACACATATGAAGTGGTAGATTTTCTATTGTCCCTATCATTAGCATAATTAGAATCAACATAACCAACTAATTTTATACCTTCATCACACTTAGTGAATTTCAAACCATAACTTACCGAATGCTTTAAGTACCTTAACAACCATTTAAGCGCTTGCCAATGGGGCAAACCAGGATTTGACATATAACGGCTTAAACACGAAATAGCATAAGCAATATCAGGACGGGTACTAACCATTAAGTACATAACAGAACCAATAGCATTCGAGTAAGGTATATTTTTCATTTGGTCTAGCTCCAAGTCATTTTGGGGACACTGCTGTGCATAAGCACAAAATGTGAAGCCAGAGGGGTATTCACAGACTTAACATCTTTCATAGAGAATTTACTTAAAATCTTTTAAACATATGAACTTTGATTCAAGTAAATAACAGATAATTCACGGTCTCTGATTATATTCATGCCAAGTATCTTACTAGCATCACCGAGATATTTCATGTCAAATTTAGCACTCAAGCAATTTTTAACATTCTCTACGGATTTAGAACAAGGACTAATAAGAAGCATGTCATCAACATATATAAGCAAGAAAATAGGCATACTCGTATCATTCTTGAAATATAAACAATGATCATAAGCACTCCGTTGGAATTTTAAATCTAGCATGCATTTATCAAATTTCAAGTTCCACATACGAGGAGACTGATTAAGATCATATAATGACTTTTTAAGCAAACACACATAATCAGGACAAGTATTATCAATATAACCCTCAGACTGCTTCATATAAATCTTTTCATCAAGATCTCCATGTAAAAAAGCAGTTTTAACATCCATTTGTTTCATTTCCCAATTAAACTGAGCTACCAAAGCAAGCATAATCCTAACATTTGTGAATTTAACATCAGGAGCAAATATTTCAAGGTAATCTATACCTTCTTTCTGAGTAAAACCTTTTGCTACAAGTCTAGCCTTAAATCTAACAGAGTTGGATTCATTCTTGACTTTATAGAGCCACTTACAAGAAACACTAGAACAGTTTTTTCGGTCTAGGCACTAAAGTCCAAGTATCATTAACATGCAAAGAATTCATTTCATCATTCATAGCATTAATCCACTCATTCTTATTAGCAGAATTTAAAGCTTCATTATAGGTTTTAGGCTCAGTATTATCAGTAGATTCAAACACACTAAACACAAATGAAGTCATATCAAAATCATGAAAATGGGCGGGTTGCCTAGATATGCGTCTTGGTCTATCACGACTAAGTTGGTAGTCATTCAAATCAAGCAACTCATTATTTTCCATATCTTCATTTTCAACATCAATATTTTGCTCATTCACATCAATAGGATTATCAACAGGAGGAATCACATCAGGTTGTGTAACACGCTCATTAACAATAGCAGAAATAGGCACATAAGAGTGCTCCACCGTATTTGGAGCAAGGGGAGGGGGAGGCACATTATTCAAGCAAGGAAACTCAGTTTTATTAAACACAACATCACGACTAATGATCACTTTGAAACCCGGTTTCTCCCTTACCAATAATCTATACCCCTTGACACCCTCTAGGTATCCCAAGAAAATACACCTCACAGTCCGAGGTTTAAGTTTATCATTTTTCTTATGGGCATACGTTGCACAACCAAAAATCCTCAAATTAGAATAATCAACAGGTTTTCCAGAAAAAACAGCTTCAGGACATCTACCATTTAAAGAGACAGAGGGAGACCTATTTATAAGATAGGCGACAGTCATCACTGCCTCACCCCAAAAACGTTTGGACAAACCAGAAGTAGCAATCATGGTTCTAACTCTTTCTAATAGAGTTCTATTCATACGTTCAGCAACACCATTTTGTTGCGGTGTATAAGGCACAGTCTTATGCCTTTTGATTCCATTCTCTACGCAAAAGTTATCAAACTCATGATTGCAAAATCCAAGTCCATTATCAGTCCTAAGAACTTTAATTTTTCTACCTGTTTGATTTCAATCATGACTTTCCAATTTTTGAAATTATCAAAAACATCAGATTTATTTTTCATTAAAAACACCCATGTTTTCCTGGAAAAGTCATCAATTATAGATAAAAAAATATCTATTTCCACCTTGAGTGGTCTCACTAGCAGGACCCCATACATCAGCATGTAAATACTCAATAATTGCTTTAGTCGAACAATGATTGAGATTAGGGGGATTGGGAAAAGATACTCTATGTTGCTTACCCATCACACAAGAGTCACAAAAAGGCATACCAGAAATTTTATCTTTACCAAAAACACCATTTTTATTCAAAATTTCCAAACTTTTATTACTCATGTGTCCAAGTCTTTTATGCCACCAATCAGTTTTATCAACTTTAACAACATTAGCATAATCAGTCATTAGTTCAGCAGTGCAAACATACAAGTTTCTAATCTTTTCAGCTTTAAAAATCATAAGAGACCCCTTCAAGATTTTCATGCACCCATTACCCCATTTCCCTTCTAACCCATCATTTTCTAAAGATGCACAAGACATGAGATTGTTAGCTAAATCAGGAACATGTCGCACATCTTTTAACGTTAAGCAAGAACTAGGCTCAAACTTGAGACAAACGTCTCCAATACCAGCAATTTGACACTTTTTGTCATTAGATAAACAAACAGAACCACTTTTCATATCACTATAAGTATGAAACATGTTTTTATCAGGTGTCATGTGAAACGTGCATGCAGAATCTAACCACCATTCATTTTTCACATCATGAACATAATTCACCACAGTTTCAGTAACCATAAAAACAGAAGGCTCATTTTCACCGGAAGCAAAATTACAGTCAATTTACAAGTCTTGATTCTTCTTTTTGGGATTAGGACACTCTTTACGAAAATATCCCGTCTCACCACAATTGTAACATTTTCTGTTACTTTTACCAGTCCTAGACTTACTTCTTTTCCTCTCATTATTTATACTGGATTCAGTCTTGTCATGTTGCTTATTCTGATTATTATTCCTTTGAGTAGGTCGTCCTCTCACCACAATAACCTCACCAACATTAGATGATTTACCCTTATTAACTCTTAACTCCAACTCTTTACTTTTTATCCTGTTAATCACAGTATCAAGTACAGTATCAGTCCTACCATACTTAATTGCAAATCTAACATCAGCATAAGAGTCAGGTATAGCATTCAAGAGCATAATAGGAGTATATTCATCAATTTTCTTATCACCGGTTTGCTTAATGTCTTGCACAAGTTTAGTAAACCGATCAATGTTATCATTCATGTCTTTGTTTAAGTCCAATTTAAACCAAAAAAACTTTTCAAGCAAATACATCTTACTAGGTAATGATGTTTCAACATATACTGCTTCCAGTTTATTCCAAGGAGATTTAGCATTATCATGTTTACCAACTTTTCTAATAACAACAACAGATAAATTCAAATAATCGAAGAATAAGCACTTTCATCCATTTTAAGTCTTAATACTTGATTATCCGATTCAGCATATTGTTCAGTTATAGCCTTGAAAACTTTTTCTTTAATTAAAATGCCTTTCATTTTTTGTTGCCAAATTGAAAAATCGCCCTTGCCATTGAATGGCTCCATCATATAAACATTAGCAGCCATAACAAATAATGAATTTCTAATTTCAAAAAAACAGATAAGGTATCTAAAAAAACAAGTATCAAAGAACTCAAAACACCACAGCTGAATAACAAACAAAACGATTTTATTTTCCTTACCCAAGAAATCTTTTACTAGGTTTCTTATTTTACCGTTCACCGTTCGCAAAAATAGAACCATGCTTTGATACCACTGTTGAGATTTCTCACCTCCGAATGCCTAGTAATGTTTGCAAACTCAGAACATGCATATGAAAAAAATCCAAATATTAGTAACAGTTAAGAAAGAAAACTGAATAATTATAATCAGTTAAAACAGAAACTGAAAGGAAAAGAAAGAGAGAATCGGCTCAGGCCCATGTATCTGAATATTCCGAAAACCAGCCACAATCCAAGGCAAAATGATCCAAGGCAGGGAAGTAACGAAGCACAGCTGCAGACCCAAACAAGCCCACCTACCAGACCTATTCCAGCAACAAATAGACTCCAGATACCCTCACAAATCAAAGCCTCTGTTGATCAAAAACCAACAGCTGACACCCAAGAAACACCAGCCCAAACTCTCAATTACCTCGCCAACACACAGCACACACACACGCTGACAGATTAAATCCCTACCTGAGGGAGAGCACCTAAACAGAGTATGAGAGAAGAAGAAAACGACCTAAGCCTCGAAGGATCCTCACAAAGCTCTCAATTATACCTCTGCAAAGCTCACTAAACCCTCTCTATTTATCACCAAAGAAGACCTCAAAGTGAGTGTAAAGACTCGTGTGTGTTCTGGCTTCAAAGAGAGGACATGGGGGGGTTTAAATAGGGGGCTGAAGGTAGAAGAGATAAGAGGGAAGAAAGAGTAAAGCTTACCCGATAAGATAATTCGATCAACAACAATGGCGCAAGAGGAGGAACGACGCGGCAAAATCGCCGCTGATGGAAACCTTCAATTGATCGTAAACTTGGTGATAAGAACCAAGTCAAAAAACCAACTTCAGCAATAAAACTTACGCTGGGAACAAGAAAGAGGCTGGAAACAAAAAGATTACTGATCAAATGGGCTTCTCACATTTGGGCTGCACTATTTTGGGCCAAAGCCCAAACAAACATAACAACAATATATATATATACTCCCTCCATCCCAATAAAAGCTTCACTAATTATCCAAAAGGGCGTCCCGTTAGAAGCTTCACCTTTTCTTTTTTGGCAAAAAATCTTTACTATTTCCTCCACTCATTTTCTCTCCTACATTATTTTAATACTCATAACACCATTATAATTTACTATTCCCTCCACTAATTTTCTCTCCTATTTTCAAATTACACTCACAACATTTTTTTTCCCTCCCATTTCCATAATTTGCGTGCCCACCCAAAAGGGTGAAGCACTTATTGGGACGGAGGGAGTATATGTTTACTATATATGTTTAAAAATTTGAATAATGCTTTCCTTAAAACAAAGGATTTAACAGTTATTAATTTAATCACCCAAACGAAACGAAAGGATCGAGTATATTCACAAGTGCAGGGGATCTTTTGATTTACGTAAAATCTAGGGAGAAACGCGTTTCTCCATAAGTTATGGAGAAACGGGTTACGGGTATCCAGAACCTTTTGAAAGGATATCCAGAAACTTTTTGTATTGGCCATGACCTTGTCCCATGGTTACTTCTGGATATCAGTCTCAAAGGTTCTTTGAAAGGATATCCAGAAGCTTATGAAAGTGATATCCAGAAACCTTCAAAATGATATCCAGAAACTTTCAAAATGTTTCTGGATATTCATTTGATGGTTTCTGGATATACATTTGAAGGTTTCTGGATATCCAGAAACCTTCAATAAGCAATTTCTGGTCTTGGCCTTGGATTTGGCTTCAAATCTATTTTTTCTGGATATCCGCCCAAAGGCTTCTGGATATCCGTTTCAAAGCTTCTGGATATCCAGAACCCTTTGAGACTGATATCCAGAAATTTTCTTCTGGTTATCAAACGTATAGCTTCTGGCTATTAAAAACGCGTTTCTCCATAGTTATGGAGAAACGCGTTTCTTAGCAGACCTACTATTTGATTTAATAGCTCTGAGATGACCGACTTAGTCTACGTAACTATTATTTGGAGGTGGACTGGATAATTAAACACAGATATTTAATGTAAGAGTAATATGGAAACTACTTGCGCCATTACTGCATGGAGTAGGTCTGCTGAGAAACGCGTTTCTCCATAAGTTATGGAGAAACGTGTTTTTCCAAATATTCTGGATATCAGTTTCTGGATATCCAGAAACTTTAGGATTGATATCCAGAAGCTTTGTTATTGATATCCAGAAGCATTTTAATTGATATTCAGAATCCAAAACCTTTTTAATTTATATCCAGAAGCATTATATTTGATAGCCAGAAACATTATATTTGATAGCCAGAAACAACAAAAGACACGGAAACAACAAAAAAAAGACACGGAACACACAATAACAACGCCAATCGCCAACCTTCGAAATTACAAAATGATAACCAGAACCTTACCAAATGATATCCAGAACCTTACCAAATAATATCCAGAAATTATAAAATGATATCCGAAATTACAAAATGATAACCAGAACCTTACCAAATGATATCCAGAACCTTACCAAATGATATCCAGAAGCCTGTTTCCCCTACCTCCAATTACAATCCGCCAAAGAGGTTGACAGTTCAGTTGATTTGGAGGATTTTGTAGCCATGGATTCTATTTCGCCTCCGTAAACAAGAGCTCAACCGTGAGGATAATAGGTGAGAGGGCCGGAATTTGTTGGTGAATTAGTGGTGATGGGCGATTGACGTTGCTGGGGTTGAGAAACAGGGGACGGCGAGCGTGGATTGAGGGGAGATTGGGTCACCGGCGATTGGGTTTTGAACGGGGAAGAGGTCGCCGGTGTATGGGCTTTGTGAGAGAGGATTGGTAATGGGTTTGGCCGGAGAAGACGGTGGAACGAGCAACCGTAATGGTGAGCCTCCCTCTGTTTCCGTTTAGAGAGAGAGAGAGAGGAGAGAGAGAGAACGCAGGATGTTGATTTGCGTTTTGAGAGAGAAAGTCTTTTCCGACTGTGTTGTTGTTGTTGTGTTGTGCGTGTTTTGGGAGAAAAAAAACCCGTTTCTCCGTAAATGATGGAGAAACGCGTTTCTCTCTAGATTTTGTGTACTGCATGGCATGCACGAGTTTGACCAAAGCGATAACTTGCATGGGGAAATTAAAATCTGGAGTTTATCTAGCTGCCTGGTCATATACTCCCTCCGGCCCGGTCGAAAACGCACAAATTTCCTTTTTGGGTGTCCCATTTAAAAAGGCACAGTCCAAAAAAAAAAGTTTTTATTACTATTCCACCTACTCATTCTCTCTCCTACTTTACTTTTACACTCACAACATTCTCTCTCCTAACTATTCCTCCCACTCATTCTCTTTCCTATTTAATTTTTCATACTCACAACATTTAAACTTTTTCTCTTTCCTACATCACTTTTCTTAATTTGCGTGCGAGGTTGATTTTGTGCCTTTTGGGCTGGGACGGAGAGATTAAGTGTTAACGTACACCCTTCTTCCATATCTCTCTCTCTCTCTCTCATCGATCTATTTTTGTTATTAGTTTGTAAATTGGAAGTGAGATAAGACTTATTAATCTCGTTGCCAGTTCCACAGCAACCAACCACAATACTTTTTTTCTTTTTTGAGTAATTCTGAAATTTTGGTTGACAACAATGTTTACATGTATTGACAAATTAATCCACCTCTTCGGCTCAGTCCAGACTCCAGAGACGTTTATTCATGCATATCTCTCGTTCGACTACGTACTATAAATAGAGACAATTAAGTAAGACACACTTACCCTAAATATCAATGGCTTCTAAACTATTTCTTCTTCTTGGGCTTTCATTTGCCATTCTTCTTTTCATTTCGTCCGATGTCGCTACAGCTACCGGCTTCACCGAGGCATCTTCAAGGTAAAATTGTTAGGATCCTACTCTGAGTGAGTGATTGTTCAACAAATAACGTTAGTTTATTTGCATTTGTTAATGTTAAGATCATGTGTTGCCATGAATGTTGTCCCAATTGTTGCAAACCAGTGTTGCCACTGTTCTTGCCACAAGTGTTGCCATTTGGATTTGGCAATACTGAGATAGTTACTGTATTTTTCACAAATAAAAATGTGGAAATTAATGTTTAAATAACAGTAGTTAGTCTGCTTAAAATGAGCTGGAAAAGATCAACAGAAACTGCCCAGGCGTGATTCACGAAAGAAGAGGAAGAAAATTAACAAATAAACATGTGTTTATTTTTTTAATTAATGACCAAGCAAAAAGATATTTTATTCAGCTATTCAGGGAGAGAACAAGTCAGAGTACAAGGCGCTTACAGCTGAGGAGTACAAGCAAGAGAAGCAAGAGAAGACCTAGTCTCCTACAAATGAGGCGAGTGAGCTAATTTGGAGGAAACAAACTCAAGGTTGTTGCTGATCATTTTGAGTAGGCTCCAAGACTTTGTGAACTATAAATAGTGCAGTGGATCTTCATTGAAGATCATTTTGAGTAGGCTCCAAGACTTTGTGGCCTATAAATAGTGCAGTGGATCTTCATTGAAGATCATCCAATTCAGAAAACGCAAATCTGCACAAGAAGTAGAATTCTGATCATTTTGAGTGTTCATTTTCAGAGAGAATTCGTGTATATGTTGTTCCTTATATCAGGGATCTTTTATTATTAAGGAACTTCTTCGACCTTGTATTTAATTCATATTATTAATAGAAAGGTCTTGCCCTCATGGCATCCATCAAGTTATATATTTATATAACTTGATAAAAATTATATTCTTGTGTATTGCTTTAATTCTTTCGCTGCAATTTATATATATTTCTATTGATTTGTGTTTTTCTAGAATTGGTGTATGTGTTGCTGTTAGTGTTGCCTACACTAAAGACAACACTCGTGAGTTTCGTCTCACCTTGTGAGTTTCGCCTCACTTGTTCTAAGCCATAGACAATTTCAATTGGTATCAGAGCCTAGCACTTGATATACTAAGTGTTTAGATCCTTTTTGTCATGGCTTATGATCCTGTAAACCCTAATCAAAAGAGATTACCGGTATTAGATGGATTAAATTATGCTTATTGGAAGATTCGCCTACACTCGCATATCAAATCAATTGATCTTCGAGCTTGGCGATCTATTTTAAATGGTTATTCTGTTCCAATGCTTCCTCCGGATGACGATGGTGACGTTCAAGTCAAACCTGAATTCGAGTGGACAATTTATGAGAATAATCTTGCTAGTTTCAATGAAAAGGCACTAAATGCCATTTATGAATGGGTTGACATGCATATGTTCAAACTCATTCAAAATAGTCCCTCTGCAAAAGATGCTCGGGATACTTTACAAAGATTTTGTGAAGGAGATGGTAGTGTCCGAGAAACAAAGCTTAGAGGTCTCACTAGTAGATTTGAAAGATTAAGAATGGGTGAAAACGAAGATATTACTTCTTATTTTGAAAAGTTGATTGATATTTCAAATGCTTGTCAAGAATTAGGGGAACCTTTTACAAATAAACAACTCATTTCAAAAGCTATTTGTACTCTTCTTGAACGTTTTAATATTAAAGTTTCAGCTATTGAAGAGGCCCATAATCTTTCAACAATGGACATTAACTCCTTAATGAGTATTTTGAAAAACTTTGAGATGAATCTCAATGAACAAACTGAGGCTTCTAAAGGCAAAAATATTGCCTTAAAAGTCAAATCTTCGGACACATGTGTGGATGATGAAGATGAAGCCTTCGAGGAGTTAGATGAAAATACTAGTGTAGCTTTACTTGCAAAGAGATATAATGCTATGCTTAGAAAGTTTAACAGTGTGCAGGTAAAAGCTAAGGACCAAGTGGCCAAAACCTCTAGTTTTGTGCCAAGGAGAGGTCCTCCTCCAAATCAAAAGGATACCCCACCTAGGCGTACATCCTCGAAAAAGATCCGGTCCGATCCTAAGTACATTGAATTTATTCAATGTCATGCTTGTTCCGATTGGGGTCACTATGCCAATGAATGTGCTAACACCTTGAGAAAGGCGGGCAAAAACTTGTGGGTATCTCTTAGTGATGAAGAGGAGGAAGGAACGAAGAAAGATGAAAAGACGGAGCAAGTGGTCATGATGACCATGGTAGAGGAGTTACCCTCTATAGAAAGTGTTACCTCAAGTGTTGATCCAGATTTGACAACACTTGACACAACACTTGTGACTTCTTCAGAAAATGTTGCCCCAAGTGTCATCCAGGAAATGGCAACACTTGGCACAACACTCAGCAGGTATGACTCTTTTAATGATCTTAGTTTGCATGGTTTTGCTGATTTAAATTCAGAGGAGGTTATAGAGAATGGTTTTTATAAAGATGAGCTCATTTGTGAATTAAAAAACCTCTATAAATCCCTCCTCGTGGAATGGAAAAAGGAGAACAAGATTGTGGTTTTCTTGAAAAAGGAAAATCAGGATCTTAAGAACTCCTTGACTCGGCTAGAAGCTCAACTCAGTAGGAGAGACTTGGATCTTGATAAAATCAAGACCAAACTCAACCTAGCCGAATCCATCTTCAAAAAAACTCAACACGAGTTCATCCAAATTGGATGAAATATTCAATTTGAGTAAGCCTCTGAAAGCTGGTCTTGGGTTCCAAGAATCACTAGAAAGTATTACCTCTTCCTTGTTTGATGTTGAAACTAAAAACTGTTTTGTAAAAGAGCATGTCAAGGAAAAGGATAGTACTCCTAGTGATACTTCTGATCAATCCATTGAATGTGGATACTGTCACAAAGCAGGACATATAAAATCATATTGTTTTTTCCTTCAGAAGAAAATGTCCAGTCTTCAAGTGTTGCCTCAAGTGTCGCCAATTTCTCAGGGCAACACTCACGGCAACACTGGTGAACAGAAATCCAGATTTTCAAAAAAGGCTTGGTTACCCAAGGAAAAACTAAAATGCTATGTTGTTTACACAGCTTTAAGGACTAACATTGCAGGAACTTGGTACTTTGATAGTGGTTGTTCACGTCATATGACGGGTACTAAATCATTCCTAACAGAGTACCAACCTATTCAAGGAGGCTATGTGACTTATGGTGGTGGAGGCAAGAGTGAAATAGTTGGTAAAGGAACACTGGATATTGTTGGCTTTCCTCCTTTGAAAAATGTCTTGCACGTAGATGGTTTACTTGCTAATTTAATTAGCATTAGCCAATTATGTGATGACAATTTGGAGGTGAAATTCAATAAAAATACCTGTGAAGTGTTTGATGATACTAACTTTTGTGTCATGACTGGAATAAGATCAAGTGATAATTGCTACCTGGTTGGTAATAAATCTGTGTGCAATTTGACTAAACTTGATGATATAAGGTTATGGCATCAAAAGTTAGGTCATTCTCATTATAGGAATCTTGAGAAGATTATCAAACACAATGCCGTCAAAGGTGTTCCTAAACTAAACCTCAAAGACACCGTGATGTGTGGTGATTGTCAAAAGGGTAAGCAAACTCGTGTTGCTCACAGTGTTGGACAACACAATGAGCAACACTCAGGAACAACACATTGTTTTCAGCTTCTACATATGGACTTGATGGGTCCTATTGAGGTAGAAAGCTTGGGAGGTAAGAAGTATGTTTATGTGATAGTTGATGATTTTTCTAGGTATACATGGGTCTATTTTTTAAGAGAAAAATCTGAAACTTTTGATAAGTTTACTCACTTAGTCTCTAAAATAAAAAACATGTTTTGTTCTCCTATTTTTCGAATAAGGTCAGATCATGGTAGAGAGTTTGAAAATCTCTCCTTCTCTACATTTTGTAGTAAAAAGGGGATACACCATGATTTTTCAGCACCTAAAACACCACAACAAAATGGTATTGCTGAAAGGAAAAATAGGACTTTATTGGAAATGGCTCGTGTTATGCTAATTGCTAGAAATATTTCTAAAGGTTTTTGGGCCGAAGCATTAAACACAGCTTGTCACACTACGAATAGAGTTTTCTTAAGACCCGGTACTACTATGACACCCTATGAGATTTTAAATGGAAAGAAACCTACGGTTCACTATTTTCACGTATTTGGGTGTTTGTGCTATATTTTAAACGACCGGGAATACTTAGGAAAAATAGATTCCAAGAGTGACAAAGCCATCTTTCTGGGATACTCTCAAAACAGTCATGCTTATCGAGTCTATAATCTGAGGTTAAAAGTGATTCAAGAATCGGTAAATATTGAATTTAACGATTACTTGAGTGCTACAGGAGAACCAGCTGATGATATACCTCTGACCTTGCTGGAAGAAGTCGAACAGAGGGCTGGAACGACCGATTCGGCCGGTGCAGCCCACAGATTCAAGTGTTGCCCCGAGTGTTGCCCCTGAAATGGCAACACCTGAGGCAACACAGGAGAACAGAATAGTGGCTGGAAATTCTGAGGGCAGTGACTCAGAAGAAGAAGATGGATTGGTGTACCATTAAGGCAGGAGAGATCCCCTAGCTCGTATTAGAAATTATCATCCCATTACTCATGTAATTGGTGATGTTAATGAAGGGGTTCGAACAAGAAATAAGGAGCCAGTAGACTACAGAGATATGGTTAGGTATGTGTGTATGTCCTCCACATACACTCAGGTAAAACACTCCTGCTTCGTTTCCTCTCATGAACCAAAAAATGTGATTGAGGCTTTAAATGATAAATTTTGGATTCAAGCTAAGCAAGAAGAGCTTGAACAATTTATCCGTAACGAGGTTTGGTGTTTAGTTCCACGTCCTTTAAATACTAACATTATTGGAACTAAATGGATTTACAAAAACAAATCTGATGAATTGGGTAATATTGTTCGCAATAAAGCTCGTCTTGTGGCTCAAGGCTATACACAAGTGAAAGGAATCGACTTTGACGAGACCTTTGCACCTGTGGCTAGAATTGAGCCAATAAGACTTCTTCTTGATATAGCCTGCTACCTCAAAATCACATTGCACCAAATGGATGTCAAAGCGGCTTTCTTGAATGGGTACTTAGATAAAGCGATCTATGTTGAGCAACCTAAAGGGTTTGAAGACCCATTCCACCCAGACCAAGTATACAGACTTGATAAAGCCTTATATGGCTTGAAACAAGCTCCTCGTGCATGGTATGGGCGTCTAACAAGTTTTCTTCTTGAATATGGATTTGTTAGAGGAGAAGCCGATAGGACATTATTTATTCTTAGAGAAAATAAAGAGCTTGTCATTGCTCAGATCTATGTTGATGACATAGTTTATGGTTCCACATCTAAAACATGTTTACAAAATTTTGTGGAAGCTATGACATCAACATTCGAGATGAGCCTGATAGGAGAACTTAATTATTTCCTAGGATTGCAGGTGAGACAGTCAGATGATGGAATCTTTATCTCTCAGAGCAAGTATGCTAAGAGTTTGGTGAAAAGATTTGGATTGGAGAGTGAAAAGAGCTCTAAAATACCTATGGGATCATCTCTTAAGGTAACCAAAGACCAGGCAGGGGAGGATGTTGACCCAACTCTGTATAGATCCCTGATAGGTAGTCTTCTTTATCTTACTGCCAGTTGTCCCGATATTATGTTCCGCATAGGTGTATGTGCTAGATATCAGTCTGTTCCTAAAATTTCTCACCTAAATGCTGTCAAGAAAATCATTAAGTATGTGTCTGGGACAAGTGAATTGGGAATCTGGTTCACCAAAGACACTAATACCAACTTGGTTGGTTTTAGTGACTCTGATTGGGCAGGGGATATAGATGATAGAAAGAGCACTAGTGGGGGTTGTTTTTTCTTGGGTAATAATCTTGTATCATGGTACAGTCGCAAGCAAAATTGTGTCTCTCTCTCGACTGCTGAATCTGAATATGTAGCAGCCGGGAGTTGTTGTTCACAATTAATATGGTTGAAACATATGCTTGACGACTATGGTCTAGATAGTAATATCTTGACCATGTATTGTGACAATTTGAGTGCTATAAACATCTCCAAAAACCCTGTACAACACTCACGCACTAAACACATTGATATCCGCCATCACTTTTTGAGAGATTTAGTAGAAAAGAAATTGATCCAAATAGAGCATATTGATACTAAACATCAACTTGCTGATATTTTGACCAAAGCCTTGGACCATGAGAGATTTTCAAGTTTGAAAAAATCTCTTGGTTTATGCTTTCTATAAATCTGTTGTTTCAAGTGTTGCCATCAGTGTTGCCAACACTGACAGCAACACTCTGTATTTGTTGTATATTATTATTTATATAAAAAAAAATTAGTTAGTTTAATTCCAAATGGGGGACATTTACTGACCTTTTGTTCTAGTATGTGTACATTCTTAAGGTTAACATTTTTTTTAAATACCCCTTTGTGCTTAAAGTGACAAAGTCACTTATATTATGTTGATATTGAAAAAAACAAAGCTTGTTAAAATATTCCCAAAGGGAGTATAATGTAGTTGTTTTATACTATGTATTAGGGACATGGAGCTCGCTACTACAGTGTACCCTACTTGAAAGGTATAAAACTTACTACATATAGCTTTACTCGTTTATAAAAAACTCGGGGCACGGAGCTCGCTACTACGATGCTTCCTTGTAAATAAAGAATGTGTAAGGCTTGCTTAAAAATTGCATAAGGAATGATAAGTTATATATGTTTAAAAAAATATATATATATCAAGGGGATTTTATTCAAAATGTTGCCTTGTGTGTCACGCAACATTGCTAGTAACACATTAGTAGATGCTACATTATTTTTTTTCTTATTTTTGTTTTTGTTAATTAAATTTTTAATTTTCAAAAGTCTATTTCCTTATATTTAGAGTTTGTGAAATTTAAAAGGTTTTTAGCAAAAATATTTATTTTTTGTCTAACTAATTATAATTTAGAAATATCTATTTTTTAAAATTCATCTCTTTGAATTTTGAAAAACACAATTTTATGGATATTACTAAATTATGTTTAGTCATTTTATTATGAAAATTTTTTTTTAAAAAAACTTTTTTTTTAATGGCGGATAATAGTGCTTGATTTGTTGGGTTGTTAGAGATAAAAGGAGGATAACTTAATTTTAAGTTGTCAAATCAAATTAAACCCTCTTACTATTCACTCATTAAAACCATCCTCTCAAAACCCTCACCGTCTCTCTCTCCTTGCGTCTCTCTCTCTCTAGGCGGAAACTTCCCCTGTTTCCCTTTCTTCTTCGTCTTCTTCGATCCTTCATGGCAAGTCCAAAAAATTCTCCCCAAATTTCTTCTCCCATGGAGATTTCGCCCTTAGCCCCCTCAAGTGTCGCCTCAAATGTCGCCGTTCCCATGGAAATATCCCATGCGACATTATCGGCCACACCCTCAACCTCACCATCTTTAGACATTGTTGTCTACAATCCACCTCAAATTCCCATTCCTATAAGCCTTCCTGAAACTACCCCCTCCGTAGAACTCACCTTCGCCCCTCAAAAGAAAACCAAAAAGAGAAAGGCGGTTGATGCCTCTTCATCATTTCGGGGTGGTGTGAGTCGTCTATCTGAAAGGATCAAGACGCTGTTCAGGTCTAAGATACCTTCCAACACGGCTGATGATCCTGTCAATGTGGAGGATAGCTCGAGTTCTTCGCTCAACATTTCGTCCGAGGAAAATTCGGACCCGATCTTTAAAGAAACTAAGGAGCCCTCATCATCTTCTGATGAGGATGAGGAAGCTTGGTTGGAAGATGAGGAAACCCTTGCTGAAGCTCAGTCCAAGATCATGAAGAAACAGAAAATTTCTGCCAGTGTCGCCCCAAGTGTTGCCAATCCAATGGCAACACCTGAAGCAACACCTGCTGCCAAGTCCAAAGCCCAGTCAAGTTCTCCTTCGTATTCTCCTATTTAATGGCCTCAGGTAAACACTCCTACTCCCTCTCAAGATTCCAGATCAGATTATGAGTCTTTTGGATATTATGAATGTCCATTTCTTTCCGAGGAATTTTATAGTGAATCCAACTTAGATAAGTGGGTTCAAGATTCTGAGAAGAAAATTCTGAATGAAAGAAATATGTTTGTGACTCAATTCAAGGAGTTAGGAGTGTATCAATTTTTGGAAGATAGAAATTTTTTACCCACGGTTGTGAAAGTGTCCGTGTATGTTGAAAGTGTGGTTAGAAACTTTTATGCTCATCTTAGGGAGGATATTGATGATAGGAATACCCCTCATTATGGAAAGATCTTTGTTAGGGGAAATATCTATGATTTTTATCCCTTGATCATCAACAAAGCATACGGCCTCCCTAATGTCGAAGATGAAAGTTTGGAATTTGATCCTAATGCCTTAGCCACCTTTTTAACTGGAGGGAGAATCATTGTTTGGACTGATCACTTCAAGTCTACCCATCTTACTTCTTTGTTTAGTGTGCTTCACAAGATATGTATAACAAATTGGTTACCTACGCCAATGAGAACACGGTAACATTCGAGCAAGCTTCTTTGTTATACAAACTAGGCAAGAAACAAAGAGTTAACTTTGGGAGACTAGTATTTGCTCACCTTTCTGCATGGGCCAAGAAAAGAAAGACCTCCTCCTTCATTTTTCCTTCCCTTATATTCAATGTTCTTTTGTACCAAAACCTTAAGCCTTGGAATGTCGATAATATCTCTGAGAAGCCTGTTTATTACAGAATTACCAAACACTTTACTAAAGGTGATAGGCACAGAGATTTACCTTGGGTTTTGGTTACAAATTCTCCTCCATTGGCTGCCCCTGCTTCGAGTGTCGCCCCAAGTGTCGTCCCTGAAACTGGCAACACTTCAGGAAACACTGCTCCTGTAATGGTTGATGCTGCTATGGTACTTAATTTTTTCAATAGTAAAATGAAGCACATTGACTCAGTAATTCAGGAATGGCTGGACATGCGTACTGACATGATGAAAATGGTGGATTTGATTTCTTCCAAAATAGGGGGAGATAAATCAATGCCAAGGCGTGATGATGATGGAGCTGGAGATGGAGCTGGACCAAGTGGTACAGCAGAGGGAGGTGAAGGAGCTGAAAATGCAGATTGAAGGTGGTTGGTTCGAATGGTTCTTGATTTTGGTGGTTTGGTAAAAAAAACAATTTCCTTTGTTTTTATTTTGGTTTGTAATGCTTAAACAATTTCAATTTCTGTTTTTTTTTCTTTGTTTCGGCTGGAATTTTCTTCAAACTTGGGTGGATGTTTTTGTTGAATGGTTGGTTGGTAGTTTTAAGATTTTAATAATTATTTTGGTTAGTTATTATTTTAGTATTAAGGGGGAGATAATTAGAAATTATGTGACTTCATTTGTCTGAAGATTGATGTTGCCACTCGTGTGAGTGTGATACTTTGATGAAAAATATGTTAACATTGCCTAAAGGTTTATGTTGTCACTATCAATCATGTGGCAGTTTTGTATTTTTGTTAAGTTTGACTAATTGTTTTGTAAAGAACATCACATTGGTATTTTGTGAAGAAATCAGTAACTAAGGGGGAGATTGTTAATGTTAAGATCTTGTGTTGCCATGAATGTTGTCCCAAGTGTTGCAAACCAGTGTTGCCACTGGTGTTGCCACAAGTGTTGCCATTTGGATTTGGTAACACTGAGATAGTTACTGTATTTTTCACAAATAAAAATGTGGAAATTAATGTTTAAATAACAGTAGTTAGTCTGCTTAAAATGAGCTAGAAAAGATCAACAGAAACTGCCCAGGCATGATTCACGAAAGAAGAGGAAGAAAATTAACAAATAAACATGTGTTTATTTTTTTAATTAATGACCAAGCAAAAAGATATTTTATTCAGCTATTCAGGGGGAGAACAAGTCAGAGTACAAGGCGCTTACAGCTGAGGAGTACAAGCAAGAGAAGCAAGAGAAGACCTAGTCTCCTACAAATGAGGCGAGTGAGCTAATTTGGAGGAAACAAACTCAAGGCTGTTGATGATCATTTTGAGTAGGCTCCAAGACTTTGTGGCCTATAAATAGTGCAGTGGATCTTCATTGAAGATCATCCAATTCAGAAAACGCAAATCTGCACAAGAAGTAGAATTCTGCTCTCAAGTGTTGCCATTCAAGTGTCGGCAACACTCAATCCGACACTCGAGAATTTCATATAGATTTTTATATTTTTGTGAGGTTTTGAGTGTTCATTTTCAGAGAGAATTCGTGTATATGTTGTTCCTTATATCAGGGATCTTTTATTATTAAGGAACTTCTTCGACCTTGTATTTAATTCATATTATTAATAGAAAGGTCTTGCCCTCATGGCACCCATCAAGTTATATATTTATATAACTTGATAAAAATTATATTCTTGTGCATTGCTTTAATTCTTCCGCTGCAATTTATATTTATTTCTATTGATTTGTGTTTTTCTAGAATTGGTGTATGTGTTGTTGTTAGTGTTGCCTACACTAAAGACAACACTCGTGAGTTTCGTCTCACCTTGTGAGTTTCGCCTCACTTGTTCTAAGCCATAGACAATTTCAGCATTGCAGGTATTCCATAAGGATTTCATCCCATCTGATTTTCCATGAAGGGGTTTTTCATGTCACCTGGAAGTGGTTCTAAATATTTTGTTTGATTAATGTATTAGTTGTTGAACTTGTATTTTCTATCCTATGTGATCGGGATGTGATCACTAATTTGAACTATTTATTTTAATGTTATTTCAGTTTTTTATAAATTATTTACTACAATATGATGTATTTATAATGCGAGACGAAGGAACAATACTTTAACCCAAAACAATTAATCTCATCCAAACTTCTACCTTAGTCAACAATGTACGCCTTCTTTTTCTCTTGGGTGCGGTCCCCCCTCTTGAGGGTGCGATCGCCCATTTTTTCCAGTAACTTAGCGTGATCGCGCGCCTGAAACTGCGCGATCGCCCCATTTGTATATATGAACTACTGACATTGCCCAATAATCAACTCCCTTAATTCTAATAAAATACCAAAACAACACTCGTTTTGGCCCATTTGGGACAAAAAGAGTTAATATCATAACAAAGGAAAAAAACCCTTCTAATGCAAAATTTTGGTCGTTTCAAGTTCCACAACTACAACTATATTTGATGACATACTCCACCAAGAGTTGAATATATTACAAGTTCAATATTACAAGTTCGAATAAAATAACAATACTTAAAAGTTCAAAGTACTTAATTTAAGAACTAAAAATACAAATAACAACTAACTCTTACTCCCTAAGAGTTGGACACCTCCTTCGCGTGTGACCTTCTACCTTGCAAATCCCACAATGATTCTTTTTTTTTATTTGCAACTTGCCAATACATAGAGTTTCTCAGTCGCCTTGACTTGGGTCTCCCTTGCTTCTGGTCACGTCGATGGTCCAGGTTAGGGTAAAATCGTGGGACAATATGATCTACATTCCAATAGGCCTCGTCGTGAATTGGATGAAAAGAGAAACTCCACGTCTTGTAGTACAAGCCAAGGTTGTAAAAAGGATGAATATAACTCATCCCATCGACATTTTGCGTTTTGAAACACGCAAGAACATGCGAACAAGGGTAATGATATTGCATCCATTTGCCACAAGTGCATGTTCGATCACTCAATCTCACAACTTGAATGTGTCCACCTTTGTCACCACGTACCCTGGTCGTCACACTATAAATACCCACAGACGTAGTATTAAACCTTGTGACTTGATGATACCCAGCCTTAGTCAAGTTGTATCGGTATCTTCGATCGATTCTCTCACTGAATTGTAGTGTGGCATTTGGTTGTAGGATGCCATTAGGATCTCCCCCTAAAGCCCTAATTGCTTTAGTGAGTCTATCTTGAAAGTATGCCACACACCTATAGAATGAGGTCTTAACAACTGCTTAAATAAGCATCCCCCGGGCTCCTTTAGTAACGCCATTAAAAACTTCAGACAAATTAGTAGTATTAATGTCGTACATATATTCACCATCATGAGCCATTGTCCACTTTCTAGCATCCAAGTACTCCCACCATTTAGATGCCTCAGGGTTGATGATAAGAATTTGCCTCAGATAGCATTTAAGCTTTCTATCTTGGGTGGTGCTAACAGCATCCCAAAAAAGATCTTTCAATACATCGCCCTTGTGAGCTTTAAGAAAATTAGCTCGCAAGTGCAACATGCACCATCTGTGGACAACATTTCGTGGCCAGTTGTCATTGTCTCCAACCGTGGAAAAGATGCCATTATGCCGATCAGATATGAAGCAAACTTTATGACCTTTAACAATATGTTTGCAAAGAAGATGCAGAAACCAACACCAGTTTCGATAGTCCTCTTTTTCAACAATAGCGAATGCGAGAGGAAGTAGACTATCATTTGCGTCAACACCCATGGCAATAAGAATAACCCCTCTATATCTTCCATGCAGGAATGTGCCATCAATAGAAATAACAGGACGACAATGAGACAATGCTTCCACACAAGTGTCAAATGCCCATAACACACGATCAAACATACCTAAAGCACCGGGAGGAGGAGGATCAGAATGCTCCATAATGGTTCCAGGGATCCACTTTTGGATGGCTGCTAACAAACGTGGAAATCTTATGTAAGATTTTTCACAGTCTCCATATGCCTCTGCAATAGCTTTTTGTTTGCCACACCATGCCTTCCTATATGAAACATCCTTTCCATGGTCAGTTTTTATTTTTGCCTTCACAAATGCAATCTTCAACTAGGGATCAGCCTTAACCAGATCCAAAACTTCTTGCCCTATGAACTTAGCATCTAGGTTTTGATAATCTTGCCTAATTTCTGTTCCCAAGCAAGAATGAGGACCCTTGTATTTGATAACTTCCCAATACCCGGCATTCTCCAAACTCACATTCCCATAAAAATTGCACGGAAAATATTTCACCGAACACTCAATAGTCCACTTTTGGGTTGTGCTCCATTTTACCTTCAAGCGCACATTTTTTTTAATATGAAACAACTTCATTTTATGCTGCACCTCTGACTTCTTTGAAAATCGAATACCTTTGGCAATTTCATCATGTTCTGCATCCCAATCAGCAAAGTTATATTGGTTATCATCATAAATCTCTGATCCTTCTCCAATATCACGATAAAATTGATACCCGGCTCTCTCATGCACATGATGTTGTGGTTCTTCGCAAGAAACCAAATGTAACCCCAAATCTTCCCTCACCCTAGCATCACCCTAATTCTCGCTATCATCTGTAGGACTACTGCAATTATCATATCCATCGTCACGATCTTCATTTAGAAGCGACCTAATATTTTCTTCATAATTTGAATCATTATCATCATCATTATACAATTCCTCACCCTCACCCCCTCCCTCTTCCTCTCTCTCTCTCTTCCTCCCCCTCTTCCTCTTCCTCTTCCTCTCCCTCTCCCTCTTCCACATATGTTTGTGTACTTGTTTCAGCATCCCTCTCACTATAGCATCTTAAAGAATCAATCTGGAAGGTATCCATGTCATTAACATACTCATTTTCAATACAAGAAAGTCGGTTATTTACGGCACTTATTTACGGCGGGTAACACGCGTTCGCCATATATAATAGTTATATACGGCGGATGATACGCGTCCTCCGTATATAACAAATATATGCGGTATACAAAACCGCCGTATATATTTGTTATATACGGCGGCTTGAGCCGCCGTAAATAAGTTATATACGTACATTTGACGTCTACGTATATGAGATTTAAGTTATATACGGCGGTTAAGACGCGTCTGCCGTAAATAGTTATTATATACGGCGATTTATATGGCGGTGTATAATATCCACCGTAAACGTTAATAAATACCGCGAACCCAAAATTTCTCACTCTCAGTTGGCGCATATAACCATAGTCTCTCTCTCTCTCTCTCTCTCTCTCTCTCACTCTCTCTCTCTCCTCTAGGGCAAAGACCGCCGCTAGTGACACAGCCGACCGTCGATCAACAACGAATCAGGTATACCCCTTTTTTTGATTTTCTTTTAATTTCTTGGTTTTGGTGGGTTCTTGATTCCGTTGTTCGGTTTTTGTTGGATAGTGCTTGGATTTGAGAAAGTTTTGGGGAGTTCTAGCTCACGCCGACAAGTAAGCCCCCCCTCTCTCATACATACACACATATTACACACACCCAAGTTAAGGTTATTGACACATGATATATTTTTTTATGCAGGCTGTTGTTTGAATTGTTAGTACTAACTCGTGCTCAAGTGGGATCAGATTGGACTTCAGTACTGAAGAAGAGGCAAGAATTCAGGTGGGTTTTTCTTTTCAAGCCAAAATTTATAATATTTCTCCCATTGAATTTCCTAGAGATAGGATATATTTTTCAATAGTATACTTGCCCGATGCCTTACCATTTTGTTTCCAGTTTTTATAACTAATTTGGTTGTCAGTAATTGTAGTTAATCGGTTTTTGTTGGATAGTGCTTGGATTTGAGAAAGTTTTAGTGTATGAAAGGGATTGTAGATTGGTTAAACATATGTTGCGAACTCAATTCTAAGGCTGATATGTGTGGTCTCACAGATGATAAGATTGTGAAATGGGCTCCATCCAATTCTAAAAAGTCATTTAAACCAATACGTTTGTTTTAATACTTTTGTTTTTATGTCATCGTTGTCTGATGTAGTTTTTGCTTTATAGTTTGATGCAATGTGTTTATCTAATTCCCTCCTGACTTTATTTTTGCCCTATGTTTGTTAAACTTGTCCTATTTCCTGCACTTTCTGGGAATTTGGTATGGTGTACAACATTAATTTGCTTGAATCATTTGCTTTACAGATTCCTACAAGCAAGAACAAGAAAAGGCAGTATAAAGAAGAATTGGAGGAGCGCCTTATATCACTAGTTGCATCATTATTTGGTAAGTAGGCAAGTAAACAGTCTGTATTGTCTCTTGTATTTGTTGATGGTTCATGACTAAAAAATAGTGCATATTATATACCTATGCATTAGTTAGAAGAAGAGACACAAAGTTGGATATTTCTATTAACTTATGGTACTATTTCAATTGCATGTTGCCTTCTGTGCTACCCAATATCTTTGGCTGTATTTTATTCATGCCTTTTTGGATTTCGTACATACTCTTTCATTGATCTTACAATCTTTTCCCGTTTCTTTTGATTCAACCCTTCATAACCCCCCCCTCTGACATGGCAAGGTCATGGTTCAAGTCATCCCACTTGCATTTGTTACCCAAAGTATTGTCGTTACACATGTTAAAACTTGTTTGGTTTGTGATGCGCTCGTTAGGCATGTTCAACACTCTACTTGTTTGGATCTCTTATTTGTGAATGGATCTATAACCGGATTGCCATTTTATTTATATAAAATTGTTCTTATTGTTTATGGTTGCTATGTTTTGATTAGGGATTGGTAGTATAGGATCGGCTTATATGAAAAGTAGACTAGTGATGCATCTTTACCTGATCATTATTTTTATTCTAAAATCATTATTTTTATTCTAAAATTTGTCTCTCGGTTATAAATATAGGTTTTATTTTAACGTTAAAAATATCAAGTCATATATGGACAAAAGTTGGATTGATTTGGGTAACCGGATTTCAAATGAGTATATGTCTGGGATTGACAACTTCCTCGATTTTGCATTCTCAAAAAAGTCTGTTGGTGTTAAAGAAATATATTGTCCTTTTAAAAAATGAGCAAATCGTTACCAAAAATACCGTGCAACCGTGAAATCACATTGTATTGAAGTGGGATTTCAAAAAGATTACAAGAATTGGACTAGGCACTGGGAAGAGTACATTTCGGCGTATAAGAATAGTAATGATAGGACAACCGAAGATGGCATTGAAATTGAATTGGGCATGCAAGATTGTATGAGGTGAATGGTACATGAAGGGATGGGTATGTCGGATAGTAACCAGCCAGGAATTGAAGAAATCGTACGATCAGATGCAGCCACCGCAAAGTTTCTTAGACTTTTGAGAGATGCTGATCAAGTCTTGTGGGAAGGGTGTGATAAGCTTACAGTACTCTCATTTATTGTAGAACTTATACACTGGAAGGCTAATTATCGAGTGGCCGATAATGGATTTACTTCTTTATTAAAAAATTTCATTAGGGCATTGCCTCAGTCAGCAAAAGTGCCAAGTTCCTATCGTGAGGCATACAAGATGACTGCAAATTTGGGTTTCAGTTATAAAACATGGGACGCGTGCATTAATCATTGTATGTTGTTTCGAAATGAAACTGAAAAACTTACTAAAAGTGAAATTTGTGGAGCCTCTAGATATAAGCAACAAGAAGAAGGGGGTAGCGGTGAAGGTGCGGAACAAGTGGCAAGAATAAACTTCCCAAGCAGGTAGCGATGAAGAAAGTATGGTATTTTCCCTTAAATCCAAGGTTGCAAAGGTTGTATTGGTCATCTAAGACCGCGACACTCATGAGATGGCATGCCGAGAAAAGAATAGACGATGGTGTGCTGAGGCATCCTGCAGACTCTCGTGCGTGGAAGGGATTCAATGAACTTTATCCATTATTTTCAAGTGAAATTCAAAATGTTAGATTGGGATTAGCATCTGACGGATTTAATCCTATCAGAACAATGACTATATCTCACAGTACTTGGCCGGTTGTGCTTATGCCATACAATCTTCCACCTTGGTTATGCATGAAACAACCATATTTCTTCTTGTCGGTGCTTACTCAAGGCCCAAAAGGGCCGGGCAACAAGATAGATGTGTATCTCCAACCGTTAATTGATGAGTTGAAGGAATTGTGGGAAGATGGTATATCAACTTATGATGCATCAAGGAACGAGTTATTTACTTTACGAGCTTCACTATTATGGACAATAAATGACTTTCCTGCATATGCATTGTTGTCTGGATGGAGCACTAAAGGTGAATATGCTTGCCCTTATTGCAATGTGAGACCTCAAGCACGATGGTTAGATCATGGTGGCAAGTATTGTTATATTGGTCATCGATGCTTCTTGCCTAGGAGTCATGCTTTTCGTAAGGATAAAATCTCTTTTGATGGTACTCATGAAGTGAGATATAAGCCCAAGTTATTGTTTGGAACAAAATTGCTTAAACAAGTTGAAAATATGGAAACAGAGTATAAAATAGAAGATGTTATTAAAAAGAGGAAAAGAGAAGAGGGTGAGAAGCAACAAGCCAAGTTGGAGAAGAGAGAGGTTCCTAAGATGTGTCACAATTGGAAAAAGAGGAGTATCTTATTTGAGTTTCCATATTGGGCAAATAATCATGTTCGTCATAATCTTGATGTTATGCACATTGAAAAAAATGTGTGTGATAATGTGCTACATACTCTGTTAGGTACTGCGGGGAAATCAAAAGATAATGAGAAAGCAAGAAGAGACCTAAAAGAGATGAACATTCGGAAACCATTGCATCTACAAATGCTTCCATCTCGCAAAGAAATTATGCCTCCGGCTCAGTTCACAATGAGTAAGAAGCATAAAGACACATTCTTGAAAGTTCTTAAGGGAGTCAAAGTCCCTGATGGCTACTCGTCAAACATATCTCGTTGTGTACATCTAGAGGAAAGAGCTATTTGGGGTCTTAAGAGCCATGATAGTCATATTTTGCTCCAACAACTACTCCCTATAGCTGTTCAAAAAGCGTTGCCTACTTCTGTTGTAAAAGCCATCATTGAGTTGGCAAATTTCTTTAGGCAATTATCCTCAAAGGTGAATACACTTGCTAATCTCTAAAAGATACAAGATCGGATGGCTGTCACACTATGCGCTCTCGAGAAAATATTCCCCCCAGCTTTCTTTGATGTTATGGAGCACTTGCCGGTGCATTTAGCTGAGGAGGCCTTACTAGCAGGCCCAATACAATTTCGTTGGATGTATCCGGTAGTGAGGTACATCCATATTAAATTTACTTTGAAAAAAGTTATATTCCTTTTCACATCTGATTTAGCATAAGTAAATGTTTTTGTAGGTTTCTACTTACATTAAAATTATATGTTCGAAATCGAGCCCACCCCGAGGCCTCCATAGCTAAGGCAATTGTGGCTGAAGAATGCGTGACTTTTTGTACGCAATATTTGGATGACATTGAGACAAAGTCCAATCGTCCTAGAAGAAATGATGATGAAGATGACGAGTTAGGCCGCTTTGTAGGAAAAGAAGAGGTAATTACCCTTGATTACATCACACGAGTACAGGCGCATAGATATGTGCTTTTCAATACTGAAGATGTTGAACAATACCTAGAGTAAGTGATTCCTTACATGAGGCTTACATTCCTTATATCTTTTATATTTTAAATTAATACTTAATTCATATTTCCAATCTGCTCAGAACGCATCGTGCACATTTGAGGGAGACACTACCTCGTAATCAACAACATCTTATAGAGAAAAAAACATAATGATAAGTTTGTTAGCTGGTTTAAGGATTATGTAAGTATGAAACCACTTTCATATGATACTTTCAATTTATCGTTTTAAATATTTTCTTATGGATGCGAGGCGGTATAAGTCTTACATAATAAATGGTTTTCGATTTCCAGTGAAGGATGTCGATAGACGGAGGAAAACTCAAAATAGTGGAGTCATGCTAAATGCAAGTGTGACAAGTTTTGCAAGCCGAAAGGATAATAATCCCATTGTAGGGGATGTTAACTTCTATGGGAGTTGATTGAGATCCTTGAAATTCTTTATAGCAACTCAATAAGATTTGTATTGTTTAAATGTGATTGGGTTGATAATCGGACAGGCAAGATGGAAGATGAGCAAAAATTTACTCTTGTAAACTTCAATCACAAGTTGTATAAGGATAATCGAGTTGGTGATGAACCATTCATATTAGCATCTCAAGCTGAGCAAGTTTGGTATGTTAAAGATCCTATAGAAAGTGATTGGAAAGTTGTGATGAGGATAACACCAAGAGATAGTTTTGACATATATTCAAATGATGATAAACAAGTTTCAGATTCGATTCCACAATTGGTACCATTTTGCTCACAAGATCTGGATGAAAATGTTGCTAACGAAGAAGCATCGTGGGTGCGAGAGGGAGTTGATGGGGGTCGAGATTAAAACTACTAATATCAATGATGTTGATGTTGATATGGCCGATAATGATGATGTTGATATGGCCGATAATGATGATGATTAGTTTGAGTAGTATTTGTTTAGATCTTATTTGCTTACTATTTACTAAGACAATGTTATTACTTATTTTCATGTTTCAATAAAACTTGTTATTTTTGTATGGTTGAATATTAATATTGTTACTTCTACATAATATGTATTTGTTTAGATCTTATTTGCTTACTATTTACTAAGACAATGTTATTACTAAAATTTGTGTCTCTCCGTCTTATAAATAGGTGGGTTGTGCTGAAACTGTAGTGTGGTGGTTCGGTTGGGAATTGGAAAGAGAATTTGATTGTGGTGGTGTGTTTATTGTTGCACTTTGTGAATTTTGTGGTGATAATTATGCCTCCTAAGGAGAGAGACGCTAGAGGGGGTTGAAGTAGCAACAAGAGGGTTAGACAAAACCCGCAACCTGTAGTCCCTAATGTTATCACTCCCCCTAATGCATCGTTGCCGTATATGGGTTTAACCCAATTGACCTCTGCTCAGATGAAAAAATGGAAGATTTTGGAGGGTAGAAAATTCCAAGTCACTACTTTCCTTAATATGCCGGTTTTGAGGGATTTGGGTTTAGACACATTAGTAACGGAGTTGATGACGCAGGCCGGGTTAGGTAACTTCCTGGGGAAGAGGGCCGATACCTATTTAAGATACTCCCTAGAGTTCCTTTCAACGTTGGAGGCAGGTAAGGGGTCACAAGCAAACTCAATTCGATTTAATTTGGATGATAAAGCATATAGATTGACCTATGATGAGTTGAGGGAAGTCTTTGGTGTTGATCAGCCGAGGGGAAACTTGTTGAAAGTTTATGGGGCGGGATGTTTTTTCTTTTCTAAGCTCACGGGATTACCGTGTAATAAGAAGCATCTTTGTTTGACTTTTCTTGACTCTACCGACGGAATTTTCCGTCACTATTTCTTTTATCAGCGGCGGGATTATTCCGTCGGTGTTAATTTTTTTTTTTTTAATTTATCAGCGGCGAAATATTTTCGTCGGTGATAATATAATTTTTTTAATTTTTTTAAATTATTAGCGGTGGAAAAATTCCGTCGGTGATAATATAATTTTTTTTAAAAAAAATTAATTTATCAGCAGCGAAAAAATTCCGTCGATGATAATTTATTTATTTTTTAATTTTTTTAATTTATAAGCGACGGAATAATTCCGTCGGTGATAATAAATTTTTTTTTGAAAAAAGTTAATTTATCAGCGGCGAAATTATTCAGTCGCTGATAAATTATTTATTTTTTAATTTTTTTAATTTATCAGCGACGAAATAATTACGTCGGTGATATATATATTTTTTTTAAAAAATTAATTTATCAGCGGCGGAATAATTCCGTCGATGGTAATTTATTTATTTTTAAATTTTTTAATTTTTCAGCGACGGAATAATTCCGTCGATGATAATATAATTTTTTTTTAATTATCAGAGGCGAAATTGTTCCGTCGGTGATAATATAATTTTTTTAATTTTTTTTGAATTTATCAGTGGCGGAATAATTTCGTCGGTGGTAATTTATTTACTTTCTTTTATTTAGTTTTTTTCTATCTTTTTTTATATACCTTTAAAAAAAACACTAGCTAAAAAAGTCTAAAATATTATTTTCTATTGAATAAAAAATTAAAAAAAATAATTAAATATAGGGTAGTCCGTCCCTCTTTTGAATTTTCTTCTATATACTTTTATTTGTTTAGTTTTTTCTATCTTTTTTATATAAATTTTTCTAAAAAAAATCACTAATTAACAAAGTCTAAAATATTATTTTCTAGTCAATAAAATTTTTTATAAAAATAAAAAATAAATATAGGGTAGTCCATCCCTCTTTTGACTTTTCTTCTATATACTTTCATCTGTTTAGTTTTTTTCTATCTTTTTTTATATAATTTTTTCGAGTTGGTCTTATAAAAAACTAGTTTTTTCTTAAGATAAGGAAAAACGTGTTTTCAAAACAAACGGTGGCATTTTTGTAATTACTGGCAACCATGATAAATGCAGTGTTAATATTACAAATTCGTGCCATCCCAAGCTCCGATCATCTTCTCTGGCCATCCCAAGCTCCGATCGTTCTCCGGCGTTCATAGTGGGTTTGAGTATTTTGTAACCTACAATCCGTGCCCTAGTTCCGCCATAATGTCCATTGTCAACTATGCTTCGTTACATAATTGATTGGTACTTTATTGATTGGTACATAATTAATTGGAGATAACTGTGTGATTTGATTCCATAGCTCTTGTTTTTTCGTTGGATAAACAGAATGTCCTTCAATGTTGTGGATAAAGGGTTTAATTTGCTGAAGTTTGGGTTAATTCAATTGGGAATTATGTGAATTTGTTCTAAATAATTGCCAGGGTTATGGTAAAAATGTACCAGTGCACGTCTAAAAACGTGCCAGTTAAAAGCTCTCTTTGTCCAGAAACATAGTGCCAGTGTATGTGTAACAAAGTGCCAGTGTTAGTGTAATAAAGTGCCAGTGTTAGTGTATCAAAGTGCTGGTGTTAGTGTAAAACAAGTGCCAGTGTTAGTGTAACAAAGTGCCAGTGTTAGTGTAACCAAGTACCAATGTTAGTTTATAAAGTCACTTAATATACATGCACTAGCACTTTTTTACACTGGCACTTATTGATACTACAACGGGCACTTTGTTACACTAACATTTTTGCTGGCTCACAGAAACACAAGCACTGGCATTCAAAAATGCATGCACTGGCATTCAAAAACACATGCACTGGCACTCAAAAATACATACACTGGCACTCAAAAACACTGGTAATAATTTTTGTTGGCTCTCAAAAACACAAGCATTGGCATTCAAAAACACATGGACTGGCATTTGAAAACACATACACTGGCACTCAAAAACACATACACTGGCACTCAAATTCCCACATGCACTGACACTCAAAACACATGCACTGGCACTCAAAAACACATACACTGGCACATCAAATCCCTAGCACTGGCACATCAAATCCCTAGCACTGGCACATCAAATCCCCACCAACAGCAAACAGCAAATCCCTCCCAACATTCATAAATTCACAACAGCAAGCAGCAATACACCCCTTCTTCACTCTCTCCCTCTCCAACAAAATCAATCAATCAATCGATTACCATTCTTGACAAATTCACAATGAATCCATCCAATCAAAGCCAACAGCAAATCCTTCCCAACGTTCATAAATTCGTAAAAATCAACAAACAAAAACCCTAATTAACTCCCAATAAGCAAATTTGAACCTTGAGATAACACTAATTGAGATCGAATTTACGATCTGAATTCACAATTGCGATTTCTTCAATGGCGATTGTTGACAGTGACGGGGCGGGAGAGACGGTATGAAAAAAGTGGAAGAGTCGACGACGTAGTCTAAAAACACGTTTTTTGTTAAGCTTCAAAAAAACGCGTTTTTTACAATATTTTGGCATTTTTTTCTAAAAAAGACTAATTAACAAGGCTAAAATAATATTTTCTAGTCAATATTTTTTTTTAAAAAAAATAAAAAATAAATATAGGGTAGTCCGTCCCTCTTTTGACTTTTCTTCTATATATTTTCATTTGTTTAGTTTTTTCTATCTTTTTTTATATAACTTTTTCTAAAAAAAACCACTAATTCAAAATGTCTAAAATATTATTTTCTAGTCAATAAAAAATTTTAAAAAAATAAAAAATAAATATAGGGTAGTCCATCCCTCTTTTGACTTTTCTTCTATATACTTTCATTTGTTTAGTTTTTTTCTATCTTTTTTATATAACTTTTTCTAAAAAAAGACCACTAATTAACAAAGGCTAAAATATTATTTTCTAGTCGATAAAAATTTAAATAAAAATAAAAAATAAATATAGGGTAGTTCCTCCCTCTTTTGACTTTTCTTCTATATACTTTCATTTGTTTAGTTTTTTTCTATATTTTTTTATATAACCTTTTTTAAAAAAAACCACTAATTAACAAAGTCTAAAATTTTATTTTCTAGTCAATAAAAAATTTTAAAAAAATAAAAAATAAATATAGGGTAGTTCGTCCCTCTTTTGACTTTTCTTCTATATACTTTCATTTGTTTAGTTTTTTCCTATCTTTTTTTTATATAACTTTTTCTTAAAAAACCACAGATTAACAAAGGCTAAAATTTTATTTTCTAGTCAATAAAATTTTTTAAAATAATAAAAAATAAATATAGGGTAGTCCGTCCCTCTTTTGACTTTTCTTCTATATACTTTCATTTGTTTAGTTTTTTTCTATCATTTTTATATAAATTTTTCTAAAAAAAACAAATAATTAACAAAGGCTAAAATTTTAGTTTATATTCAATAAAAAATTTTAAAAAAAAATAAAATAAATATAGGGTAGTACGTCCCTCTTTTGACTTTTCTTCTATATACTTTCATCTGTTTAGTTTTTTTCTATCTTTTTTTTATATAATTTTTTCTAAAAAAACCACTAATTAACAAAGGCTAAAATTTTATTTTATAGTAAATAAAAAATTAAAAAAAATATATATCGGGTAGTCCGTCCCGCTTTTGACTTTTCTTCTATATACTTTCATTTGTTTAGTTTTTTTCTATCTTTTTTTATATAACTTTTTCTATAAAAAAACACTAATTAACAAAGGCTAAAATATTATTTTCTAATTAATTAAAAATTTTTAAAAAAATAAATAAATATAGGGTAGTCCGTCCCTCTTTTGACTTTTCTTCTATATACTTTCATTTGTTTAGTTTGTTTCTATCTTTTTTTATATAACTTTTTTCTAAAAAAACCACAAATTAACAAAGAATAAAATTTTATTTTCTAGTCAATAAACAATTTAAAAAAAATAAAAAATAAATATAGGGTAGTTGTCCCTCTTTTGACTTTTCTTCTATATACTTTCATTTGTTTAGTTTTTTTTCTATCTTTGTATATATAACTTTTTATAAAAAAAAACACTTATTAACAAAGGCTAAAATTTTATTTTCTAGTCAATAAAAATTTAAAAAAAAATAAAAAATAAATATGGGGTAGTCCGTCCCTCTTTTGACTTTTCTTTTATATACTTTCATTTGTTTAGTTTTTTTCTATCTTTTTTTATACAACTTTTTCTAAGAAAACCACTAATTAACAAAGGCTAAAATTTTATTTTTTAGTAAATAAAAAATTAAAAAATAATAAAAAATAAATATAGGGTAGTTCGTCCCTCTTTGGACTTTTCTTCTATATACTTTCATTTGTTTAATTTTTTTCTATCATTTTTATATAACTTTTTCTAAAAAAAAACCACTAATTAACAAAGGCTAAAATTTTATTTTCTAGTCAATAAAAAATTTTAAAAAAAATAAAAAATAAAGATAGGGTATTAGGGTATAGTATATAGGATATAGAGTGTAGAGTGTAGGGTATAGGGTATAGTATATAGGGTATAGAGTATAGGGTTTAGGGTTTAAAGTTTAGGGTTTAGGGTATAGGGTATAAGATTTAGGGTTTAGGGTATAGGGTATAGAGTATAGGGTATATAGTATAGGGTATAGGGTATAGGGTATAGGATTTAGGGTATAGGGTTTAGGGTTTAGGGTGTAGAGTATAGGGTATAGGTTATAGGGTTTAGGGTATAGGGTTTAGGATTAAGGGTTTAGGGTTTAGGGTATAGAAATTAACTAAATAAATGAGGGACAGACAATATCCTTCACTACGAGTATTTTTTTTTAATTTTTTTTTTGAATAGAGATAAATATAGGGTATAGTATATAGGGTATAGAGTTTAGAGTGTAGGGTATAGGGAATAGGGTATAGGGTATAGTATATGGGGTATAGAGTATAGGGTTTAGGTTTAGGGTATAGGGTATATGATATAGGGTATAGGGTATAAGGTTTAGAGTTTAGGGTATAGGGTATAGGATATAGGGTATAGGGTTTAGAGTATAGGGTATAGGGTATAGGGTATAGGGTTTAGGGTTTAAGGTCTTAGGGTTTAGGGTATAGAAATTAACTAAATAAATGAGGGACAGACAATATCCTTCGCTATGAGTATTTTTTTTTAATAGAGATAAATGTTTTAGACTTTTTTTAGTAAGAAAGTTTTTTTTCAAAAAAATTATTTAAAAAGCAAGTAAATTATTATTATTATTAATTATTTTTTATATCAATTATTATTATGTTATTACTAATTATTATTGTAGTACTAAGCATTTACATTTATTATACAATTATTATTATTAAATAATTTTATTAGATTTTAAATGAATTAAATATTTTTTCAAAAAAAAAAAACTATGTATCATTATTATCATTTATTATTAAGTCATTGTCTTTCACATGAATCTCCATCTAAGCCATTTATAATAACACATTTAAGTTGAATCCAATGGTTCACATTTTAACAAACTATTTCACTTGGATCACCATCTCAACCATCCATTCATATTAAATCAATGGTCCAAATTTCCCTACTCACATTTTAACAAACAAATCAATCCTTTTGTATATATATATATATATATATATATATATATATATATAAAAACCCTCTCACACACACTTTCTCTTTCCAGTAGACACACACTCTCACACACACACTTTCTCTCTCTACTCCATATCTCCCATCACTTCTGCCAGCGAACCCCTCCCCCACTTCCGGCGAAACCCAGTTCCTCCATCGCCGCCTTCTTCCGCCTTCCCAGATCTATACGCCGCCGTCGCCATATTTCATGGATTCCGACGAACTAAAGCATCTACTCACAACCCTTCATCGTCTCCAGCGACGGCGATGGCAACGGTGGCTCCATCTCCGTCCGATTGGCAACAAAAAACGGTGATGTCTTGGAGAATGACAGGTCGCTTGGTTGTTTGGATATGAACTAGTGTAGAAGATGGAGATGAAACGGTGGGCGGTGAGGTCAATTTTGTTCTTTTCTTTTTCTGGTTACAAATGTTTGTGTTCTTGTATTTACTTCTCTCAGTATGCGCGAGTATGCGCGACTGGGAAACTTCAGTCTCCAATCAACATTGTAAAAACAAAATGTATCCTCAAGCTCAAGCCTTTAGACAGAGAATATTGTCCTGCCAATGCTACTTTGGTCAATAATGGCTTCAATGTTGGGGTTTGGTAAAAAAATATTTGTATTTTTTATTTTATAATTTTCTTATTCATTATATAATTATTTATTTCTGTGTATGTAATGATTTTTTTAAAATGAATGAAATAAAATTTTATTGCTTAAAAAAAGAAACATTTAGCTTTAGTATAAATATAATAATGCTACTAAAATAATATATACTCCCTCCGTCCAAGTACATACTTCACAGTTACTGTTCATGCGTGGATTAAGGAAAAAAAATAATGATATAATGTTGTGAATGTAAAAGTAAAATAGGAGAGAGAATGAGTGGAGTGAATAGTAAATTATAATGGTGTTGTGAGTATTAAAATAATGTAGGAGATAAAGTGTGAAGTATGTAATTGGACGCCCAAAATAGAAAGTGTGAAGTATGTAATCGGATCGGAGGAGTATATATATATATATATATATATATATACATATATATATGTATATATATATATATATATGTATATGTATATGTATATATATATATATATATACATATATATATGTATATATATATATATATATATATATATACACATATATACATACATATACATACATATATATATATATATATATATATATACATATATATGTGTGTATATATATATATATATATATATATATATATATATATATATATACACACATATATATGTATATATATATATATATATATATATATATATATATATATATATACACACATATATATGTATATATATATATATATATATATATATATGTATGTATATGTATGTATATATGTGTATATATATATATATATATATATATATATATATATATACTCCCTCCGTCCCGGAACAATCTTCACACTTTCCCTTTTGGGCGTCCCAAAACTTACTTCACACATTTAAAACTTACCTAAAATGGAAAGGAATCTTTACTATTCCCTCCACTCATTCTCTCTCCTACATTATTTTAATACTCACAACACCATTATAATTTACTATTCCCTCCACTCATTCTCTCTCCTATTTTATTTTCACACTCACAACACTTTCAATATAATACTCTCTCCTTAAAATCAGTGCAAACAGTGTTTGTGAATTAACTTCTGGGACGGAGGGAGTATATATATATATATATATATATATATATATATATATCTTTATATATATGTATGTATATGTATGTATATATATATATATATATATGTATATATATATGTATATATATATGTATATATATATATATATGTATATATATATATGTATATGTATATATATATGTATATATATATATATATGTATATAGCGACGGAAATATCCATCGGTGAAATAAAAATTAAATTAAAATAAATTATTTCAGCGACGAAATGTTCCACCGCTGAAATAAAAATTTAATTAAAATAAATAAAATCAGTGACGGAATATTCCGTCGCTGAAATAAAAATTAAATTAAAATAAATTAAATCAGCGACGGAATATTCCGTCGCTGAAATAAAAATTAAATTAAAATAAATTAAATCAGCGACGGAATATTCCGCCGCTGAAATAATTCATTTTAATTAAATTTTTGTTTCAGCGACAGAATATTCAGTCGCTGAAATAAAAATTTAATTAAATTATATTAAATCAGCGACGAAAATTTCCGTCGCTAATATCAAAAGATCACCGACGGAATATTAATTCCGTCGGTAAAATCAAAAGTATACCGACGGAATTTGGTCCTTCGGACCACTGCGGCGGGATGATAGCGGCGGACCACCGACGGAATTTTTCCGTCGGTGATGAACTTTAGCGACGAAATTGTGACTTTAGCGGCGGAAATTTCCGTCGCTAAAACATGTTTTTCTGGTAGTACCCTGTGACGGGAGACAATAGGGCCTTATTGTTTGAATATGGTGTTCCCAAATGAACGATCTCTTGCAAAGTAGGGGCCACCTTTCCGAGTGGTACGCAGACCAGGCATTAGCGTATGCCAGGGGTGGAGGATGAAATGGATCCGGTTGATGAGGAGAAAGACGAAGAGCATGATCAGGAAAGGCATGGAGATCAAAGTGGAGAGCAGAACCAGAACCCGCAAGGTTCTTTGGATCAATGGGCTATGATGAAGGCCTATTTGGATGAGCAGAAGAGATTAAGGATCGCTCGGGAGCAGAGTCGACAGACTTTAGAGGATGTTAGATGGGAGGAGGTTATCGCTCGGGAGCATAGTAGACAGGCTTTAGAGGATATTAGATGGGAGGAGGTGCATGATCATTTTGAGGGGTTGGAGGATGAAACTGCCATTTTGGGAGCCCGGTCTAGGCAGCTGGAGGCTTGGGCGATACAGACAGAGACCCGAATTTACGAGCCAGTTTCAGAGGATTATTTGGCTATGATGCATTCGAGAGCCACTGCTCGTGCACAGAGGCGTTCTCCCCGTCAGACCTACTATCAAGGACAAGCCTCCGGCTCTCATCAGTGATGTTATTACTTATGTTTCATGTTTCAATCAAACTTGTTATTTTGTATGATTGAATTTTAATATTGTTAATTGTAATATGTAAATGTTTAGATCTTATTTGCTTACTATTACTAAGACAATGTTATTACTTATGTTTCATGTTTCAATCAAACTTGTTATTTTGCATGGTTGAATATTAATATTGTTAATTGTAATATGTATTTGCTGCTTCTTTTGATTAAACTCTTAATTTTTATTTTGATACATTTGACAATTGTATAGTATACTAGAAAACAAAATTTTTGGGCTATAGATATGGTTTATGCTACCTTTTCTTAGTAATGATGGAAGTTTATCAATTATTTTATATCTTATTTCCTACAGGATCTTGTTGCAGCAGCTCTCTCAAGTTACTTTCCACCTCTGTCATCTGCTTCTCTAGGTACTCCTTTGATGTCTGTAAAAATTTGAATATATTAAATGAATATCCAATTTTCACTTTGGGATGTCCCCTCCCGCTTCCCCACCGATTTGACTTACGGAGCCCCAACCCCCCCAGTACTATTTTATACTTTTTTGTAATAACATTTGTAGAGATATTAGTTCTCGTAAGTTCTTATGTTTTATCTTTGGGTGCAAGTTAATTGTTGTAAATGATTATATGTTGGAATGATATAAATAAGTGCAACATGGATTGTTAGAACTCTCGTTTCAATACATTAGCAATCTCATTCAAGTATATGCTATATAGTCCACCGTATAAACAATCACCAATACACGGTTCTATTGTATCACCTATTAAATATTCTGCTTATGTTAGTGTCTAGGTTTTTGAAGGTCACAATTATTTGCTATGCTCATACCATATGATTGCATCATGTTCCTTGATAATAGCCCCACGAAGCATGTTCCTTGTTGTTGTTGTTGCTGTTGTTGTTGTTGTTGTTGTTGCTGTTGATGCTGTTGTTGTTGTTGTTGTTGTTGCTGTTGTTGTTGCTGTTGTTGTTGCTGTTGCTGTTGCTGTTGTTGTTGTTGTTGTTGTTGTTGTTGTTGTTGTTGCTGATGCTGTTGTTTTGATATATAGTATTTGAGTTATAAACTGCATACAAGGCTGTGTATGTGTGTTTTGTATCAAAATCAGTTTCATACACCTAGGTAAGCTTAGATGCCTCACATAGGTTTTGAGCGCACCCAAGAGACTTGAATCACTCAATTTAACCCAACAAAGCTACTTGCTACTGAGAAATTTCTTATTTTTGAACTGTACTCATTTTTTTGGTTCATTATATCATTGTTTCTCATTAAACTATATTTATTATTTGTTTAATTACAACTCATTGTTTTATGAAGTTTTTTTCGCCAGATATGCCGCCAAGGAAGGAATTAACAGGTGAGGCCTCAAAAAAGAAAGGAAGAGGTCTGGCAAAATCAACAAAAAAATGGGGTAAATAAAAACTTAATATAATATATATGGAATGAATTTGGACAACCCGTTGGTGGGGAACAGGCAAAACTAGCTTCTCAGCTAGGACATTTTGTTAGAAATGGGGAACATTTCCCATTAACTAGAGAGTGGTGTCAGATGGAACGTGCAGTTCTAGATGCCGTATGGAGAGACGTTCTAGTAAGTTGTAATCCATATTCCTTACATAAATCTCACGTTTACTTGATTATTTTTTCTTGGCTTTAGTTTTGTATTCTAGTATGTAGTCAAAAGTCTTATGATTCTCTAACAATTGTTCTTTTTCTTTGTTGAATTGTATATAGGATAATACCAATGCGCCTCCGTAGTATGAGCCAGTTATGAATCTAGCTCTCAATAAACAATGGCGAGACTGGAAATATCAGGTGAGACAAGCATATAATAAGTATGCAACAGACGACTTTAGTTACTTGTAATATGTATTTGTTTAGATCTCATTTGCTTACTATGCATCTTTACTCACATTTATGATTATGACTTTGTAATATGGAAATGTCAGGTGAAATGTATGTATAATATGTATGAATCCGACGAGGAGGGATTGGCTCACCCACCCCATGCGTGTGTTGCGAATCAATGGGCTGAACTTGTTGCAATGTGGAATACAGATAAGGCTCGTGTATATTTCAAATTAATCTCAATCTATTATAGTGAATGTCTTATATAAGTAGTCAAATTAATACTAATATTATCTTCTTTTTTTTCCAGGAATTATCACTAATAAATCAAGCGAATCGAGCAAAGCAAGAGTGCCTGAACAGGACTGGAAAAAAATCGCATTGCTCTATCATAAAAGAGATTTGTCATCGTTCAATTTAGTTCTCAGTTGTCAATTAATGCTTCTTTTTGTATCGTATATAAATATTTTTTTTGGTCAAATGATTCTATTATAAATGGTATAGAGGAGACGAGGGATTACCAAATGATCGCGTAAGCGTGTTCATAGCTACGCGCACGGACAAAAGTGGTTAGGCTGTAGATGAAACCACCTCTCGTATGATCGTAAGTTAAAGTTTCAACCTTTTCTGTTTCAGTTTTGTTCTTGTATAGAATACTTTTTTCATTTCTAACTTCATTTTCATAATATTACGTAAAGTTAAAACAATTATATTGAACATGTTGTTTTTTGTTACAGTTAACGTTAAATGATGCAATTGAAGATCTACCAGAGGAGGAACAAAACTCTCCCAGCAAGCGAGAACAGATATTCACAAATCTTATGGGAAATGATGACCAAGGGAGAGTGCGCTGTATGGCACAAGAAAGTTTTGACATTATGTACCCAAGAAAGTTTGGATTTTGGGGAGGAAGTACACTCATTGGTTATTAAAACTTGGTTTTTGGTTAGAGTTTCGGTTATCAATGCTCTTCTTACTATGTACTTCAACTGTGGAAGTGTTTCACAAGCTCACAAAGTGTTTAAAGAAGCAGAAGATGTAGGACACGATGAGGTTACGTATAATGCTATGATAGATGGTTTGGTGAGTGCAGGAAGAGACGTGGATGCCTTCATTATGTTCAAAGGCATGCAAGAAGTCTTTTTGAGGCCGACTGAACTGACTTTTGTGAGTATTATGAGTTCTTGTCCGTGTTTAAGAGCTGCTGTTCAAGTGCATGGCCAAGCTATCAAGACTGGTTATGAAGGTTTTACTTCTGTGGGCAATGCGGTAATAATAATGTACTCGAGTTTTGGGAACTTTCAGGCAGCTCACATGTTGTTCACTACATTGGAAGAGAAGGATAATATCACATGAAACTCATTTGGAAATGTTTTGTCATTCTTCATCCTTGTCTTGATTGGCGTTCTCGCATTCTCGATCCGGATTTTCTCGGTTAAGATCGCTTAATTCATTTGTTTTTTCATAAAGTTTAGATCTGGATATTGAATTTCAAATGGTTTTCCAATCACTAACAAGCTTTGTTCTTGAGTTTTGGTTTGTTTAACTTATAAGATTCTATTGGTTGCGTGTGTAATCATTTGCAGGTTATCAAAACCATTCTCATGACACAGAATGATTATTGACCGAGGAGCTTCTGATCACATTGCTTGTTCTTTTTATTTGCTTCATAATCCTCTTCCTTTTTATTTTAAAATTTATCATCCTAACGTGTAAATTATGAGAACAATTCGTTGTTATTATTGAAATTTTTTGATTTTTTTTGTCTTATAAGTTAATTATAAGAGACAAAGCTGTCTTATAAGTTAGTTATAAGACTTATAAAAAAGTCTTATATGTTACTTATAAGACTTTTTAAATAAGTCTTTTACTTATATAAAGACTTTTTAATAAGCATTATATGTAACATATAAGACTTTTTAATAAGTCTTATAGTAACTTATAAGACTTTTTTTAATAAGTCTATTTACTTATAACCCATTTTTAATAAGTCTTATAAGTAAAAAGACTTATTAAAAAAAAGTCTTATAAGTTACTTATCACTTATAAGACTTTTTACAACACAGTTCCCAATGTTCAAATAGGTCTTATAAGTAACATATATTAAAAAAGTCTTATAAGTTAACTTATAAGACTTAATAAGTCTTCATGACTTATTAAAAAAGTCTTATATGTTACTTATAATACTTTTTTAATATTAAAAAAGCCTTATATGTTACTTATAAGACTTTTTTAATAAGTCTTTTACTTATATAAAGACTTTTTAATAAGTATAATATGTAACATATAAGACTTTTAAATAAGTCTTATAGTATCTTATAAGACTTTTTTAATAAGTCTTTTTACTTATAAGCCTTTTTTAATAAGTCTTATAAGTCAAAAGACTTACTAAAAAAAAAGTCTTATAAGTAACTTATAACTTATAAGACTTTTTTACAACACAGTTCTCAATGTTCAAATAGGTCTTATAAGTAACATAAAAGACTTAAAAAAGTCTTATAAGTTAACTTATAAGACTTAATAAGTCTTTTTGACTTATTAAAAAAGCCTTATAGGTAATTTATAAGACTTTTCTAATAAGTCTTTTTACCTGTAAGACTTTTTTAATAAGTCTTATAAGTAAAAAGACTTATTAAAAAAAAGTCTTATAAGTAACTTATAACTTATAAGACTTTTTACAACACAGTTCCCAATGTTCAAATAGGTTTTATAAGTAACATTGTGGTGGAGCGCTCGAGTCTGGTACATTGAGAAATTCGACTTTGCCGTTTGATTACACTGGTCCAATGACCCCGAAAAAATTATTTAATTGAATTTTTAGGCCTTTCATATTATTATAAAATATTTGATAAACGATTTATGTCTCATGTTTTATAAAAACTATTTTCTTTAATTTGATCTTTTAATGATATTTTTTGTGAATATTCTATAATCTCATTAATTGATTGTGAAATTTTATTAATTGATTGTGAAATATCATTTTTTTTTTCAGTTTTTCTTCATCTTGTTTGAATTAATATTACATATTGTAAAACTAAAAATATATATTGGGTTGCTTTAGTGGTTAAGGCTTTCATGTATATTGATTGGTCTTAGGTTCAACTCCCACTTTCTTCATGGATAGATTAGTTTTCCTTTTAATTTTTCTGGGATTAAAAAAAGGGGGCGGGCCTGACCAGAAGGGGTGGGGCGGGTTGTGCCAAGAGGGTGTTTCCGTCTTTGTACAAGCGAGGGGTGTATCTGGATTTTTCAATATCCTGTGTCCTAAACTAGAATTAAATCGGGCATGGAGGGCTCTAAAGGAAGAAGGCCTCAGATTAATTATTAGCTAGTCATGCTAATTACAAACCATGTAGACCTAATTTCTATAAGCTAGGTGCTAATTTGATGCAGTCTTTGTTTTTAGTTTCCAATTAAATTTGGTGTATAATTAATCCATAAGCTAAAAAAAAGTTAATTTATTTGACCCTCGAAATGGAAAACAATGTTAAAAATAGAAGGAAATATATACAAGCATAAAAAAAAACTCGGGTAGCATTGACAAAAGTTTATTTCGCTTATAATTTAATTTGAATGAATATTATGAGATGAATTGTCATTTATATTTTTATTTAGTGGCTGAGACATTTAGGTCTGCTGTTTAATGCCATTGTTATTTGATTTCCTCTACCGAGGCTTATTTTAAACGACTAATGTGCCTCAGGCCATCTCCAACAGAGCTTCAAAGCTTCAAAATTGCACCAATTTGACGCAAAATCCTCCTCCAACAGCCGCGCCATCCCCAACGCCATTTCGAAGCATCCGTTTCCTTGCGCCAAATTTGACGCAAACTGGGTACAACGCTTTCTTGTTTTTCCTTTTTTTTTTAATTTTTGTGAAAGTAAAATATTTTCACTCTTCTTCCTGTGTTTAATCTCTGCGTTATCCATGTTTTCCCCTTTTTTAATCTTTGTAAAATTAATTTTTTTTACTTCTTTCTCCCTTCCTGCGTTTAATTTTTGTGAAATTAAATTTTTAACAAATTAATTTTGATTAAATTTTGTACATTTATTTTGATACAGAGATAATAAATATTATTTAATTTAGTATTTGTCATTTGCACTTGAATTTTATTTGTATTTGTATTTTCAATATATTATTTATATTTATTAATTTCTTATTTAATTATTTAATATAATGTAATTTGAATCATATTATTATTAATAATATACGATTAATTGAAAACATTTTAATTAAATGAAATGATAAGGAATATTCTGAGAATATTCTTATTTGGTGCAAAATTTGAAGCAAACTTTTGGAGATGGTTTATGATATTTGGTGCAATTTCTGCACCAAACTGTTGTAGATGCTCTTAATGAGTCATACGTGCAGCAGGGTCCAATTTTTTTTTTATTTTGTTGTTTTTTTTTTTTTTTGCTATTTAGGGTCCAAAGTCGTGAAAAGGTTGCAGTGAAATATTTTTTAGACGGAAAAGTTAGATTTTCTCATTAAATCATTACGTGTCGTCCACGTTACACTTAACATAGCACAATTTGGTCATTACAATCACATTTTTTCAGTTTGGTATTTAATTTTAGCCATTCTAATTTCAACTACAACTTAAAAACTTCTCCACCAATATAATATTTTCAAACCAATCCTATTTCCACCATGACCATACCATCGCCATTTTGACCACCAACACTAACATCACAACAATCAATAACGCCAACATTATCACCATTTTTTATGACTAATTTGAGATCTGTTGTTATGAGCAATTGCAATTTTTATCTTCAAAAATTGCATTTTTTTCCCAGAAGTTTATGGTTCTTTTTGACATTGTTAAACTCATATCTAATGAAATATGTCAACATGAATTTTGTTCTACACCGTGATATATTTCCATAGACTATTTATATGTTTAATTTGGACTTAAATTGAAAAAGTTATGACATCTTAAAATCGAGTTGACGAAATAAGTTTGATTAATAATTTGAACAAACCCAAAATAACCAATTTGCAGTAGAGAGAGAAATGGAGGAGATGTAGATCTAGTCTAGATCCAGTTCTGAGATGGAATGAATTGAGGAAGAGGCGAGGAGAGGGTAAATCACCGGTACGTGGAGCAGTGTGGGAGGAGGTGATGGTGTCGACATGGGTGACGACGAGGGTAGACGGTGGTCGTTAGAGACGGGACGAAGAAGAAGATGAAGAAAAAGGTATTTTTTTTTATTTTCTAATTAGTTTTAGGGCTAAGAGCAGTATTAAGAGAGGGGTCAGTGTGGGGAGGAGGGGCGGTGGCAGCCATGGAGGTGGCGTGGAAAGGTGACGTCGGTGAAAGGATGGTTGTTGGTGTGGGTGGATTGTATGTGTTTTGTTTAGGAAAAAAATTATTTTAGACCTTTCAATTTTTAAAATTTCATTATACCCCTTATTTACTAATGTTTATTTTCAAAATATCCTTTGTTAAGTGTCACATGGATGGCACGGGATGATTTAACGAAAAAAATATAATGTTTTTATCAAAAAGCACTTAACTGCCAAATTTTTACGATTTTGTACCCTCAATAGCGAAATAAAATAAAATAAATTGTACTCTTTAGTGCAAACACCCCGTCTCTTATACTTTGTACCCTTATTTGTAATTTGTTCTATTATATATACTCCCTCCGTTCCTCTTGAAATCGCACAGTTACTGTTTGCATGGGGATTAAGGAAAAAATAATGATATAAATGTTGTGAGTGTAAAAGTATAATAGGAGAGAGAATGAGTGGAGGGAATAGTAAATTATAATGGTGTTGTGAGTATTAAAATAATGTAGGAGAGAGAATGACCGGAGGAAATAGTAAAGATTATTTGTCATTTTAGGAAGTGTGCAATTTGTAATGGGATGCCCAATGAGGAAAGTGTGCAATTTGTAGCGGGACGGAGGGATTATATGTAGTAACACTATTTTAGTTCGAGATCCGAGAATGCAATATCATTAAAAAATTATTGAGTGTACTTTATTATTATTCTTATAATTTTACTTGACTCGGCTTAAATTAAATTAATTGATATTCAATGTGGCAATCAAATATATACTGGATATTAGATTTTTAAATAAAAAGAGTTGCTCTTATGAAAAACTAGTTTTTTCCTAACATTATGAAAAAAAAAAGAACTAGTTTTTGGACCCGATTTAAACTTATGATACGCATATTGAACCGGAGACCGGTTCACTAACAAAATTGAACCGCCTTTTATCAACTCAAATCCAAACGAACACACACAGTAAAACACAGAGTTACGACGCCGCAACAGAAAAATTCATCGACCTAAATCAAAATTCAATCAAAAATCATTTCGTTTCAGACGATTTAGGTAATATATGATTCACTGTCAATTATAGACTATCAATCCATATATGAAAAATCATTCCTTATTATTTTATTCAATACTAGCAATTTTTGATTAGGTTAATATGGGCTTACGTGATTTTGAAGATGAAACTGGAGATAATGCTATTGTAATTGATCGAATTCCGCACGAAGATGAAACTGGAGATAATGCTACTGTAATTGATCGAATTCTGCACGAAGTTGATGATAATCACGATATAGGTAAGCCAATTTCATGCCAGTTTTTTTTTTATATAATGATAGTACATTGGTTGTGATTGTCTTTCCAATACCAATGTTTTTATAATATGTACCAGTGATTTTGCCAGTTTTGTTATTATATTTGCCAGGATTAATTTTTGAATGTGCCAGTGTTTTTTATAATATGTATGTTCTAGTGAATGTTGTTTGAATTGCCAGTTTGTGTTATTAGGAGTGCGAGTATTACTTATTTGAAGTACCAGTTTGTGTTATTTGGAGTGCCAGTGTTACATATTTGTAACTTCAGCCGCTGTCTTGTTATTGAAGTGCCAATTAGTCTGGTTTGAAGTGCCAGTTTTAATTTTTTAATGTGCCAATGTTTTTATAATATTGTCCGGTGAGTATTGTTTAGAGTGTCAGTGATACTTTGTTTATTGAAGTGCCAGTTTGTGTTATTTAGAGTGACAATATTACTTATTTGAAGTACCAGTTTGTGTTATTTGGAGTGTCAGTGTTACTTATTTATAGCTTCAGCCACTGTCTTGTTATTGAAGTGCCAATTAGTGTGGTTTGAAGTGCCAGTTTTAATTTTTTAATGTGCCAGTGTTTTTTATAATATTGTCCAGTGAGTGTTGTTTAGAGTGTCAGTGATACTTTGTTGATTGAAGTGCCAGTTTGTATTATTTAGAGTGCCAGTATTACTTATTTAAAGTACCAGTTTGTGTTATTTGGAGTGCCAGTGTTACTTATTTTAGCTTCAACCACTTTGTTGTTATTGAAGCGCCAATTAGGGGTTTGAATTGCCAGTTTTAATTTTTGAATATGCTAGTTTTTTTTATAATATTGTCCAGTGAGTGTTATTTGGAGTGTCAGTGTTACTTTGTTATCTGAAGTGCCAGTTTGTTTTAATAGGAGTGCCAGTATTACTTATTTGAAGTACCCGTTTATGTTATTTGGAGTGCCAGTGTTACTTATTTGTAGCTTCAGCCACTTTGTTGTTATTGAAGTGCCGGTTAGTGTTGTTTGAAGTGCCAGTTTTAATTTTTGAATGTGCCAGTGTTTTTTATAATGTTGTCCAGTTAGTGTTGTTTTGATTGTCAGTTTTATTGTTTGAAGTGCCGGTGAGTGTTATTTGGAGTGACAGTATTACTTATTTGAAGTACATTCAAATTATTCATTACATCACCTATATTACAATACATCAAACACAACAATTTTAAAAACAAAATTTACTACCACTTGCACCATCATCGCCAACGTTGTTATTCAATTTATTTTTTGGATCATATTCATTCAAAATACACTCCAAATACATTTCCAATGCCTTGTGGTGAATCCTAGTAGTTTCATCAATATTGTGAACGTTGCCAAACTCATGAGCATGATTGACTATCCCCGCGTAATCCTTATCCCTACAATTGCGTCCCTTACATGGCTACAATGGACAACGAAATGATGGAGTTCCATTTCCAGAAGAAGGCTGTAAAACAACAAGATGACCATAGAGGAATTTTCGGTAGCACACCATGTATATTTTCCAACTATTGTCATCATTTGAATCACCCAAAGTTGGCTCACTAGAATTTCCCTTGCCTTTGTTCATCTTGTAAATAATAATAATAATAATAAAAAGACAATATAAATTATTAAAGGTAGAATTTTTCTTGAAATTGATATATATAAACCAACAAAATTGGACAGATTTATATAGGCTGAGTACTTTAAACTTATCAAAAAATTGGTCAATGAATTCAATGCACTTACCAACTGTAGACATTTATTACTCTTGGAATTCAATGGTAAGTTTGAATGCTTTTCAACCCAATTTATTACTCTTACCCAGTGAGTGTTGTTTGCATTCAACCCAATTTATTACTCTTACCTAATGGCTTGGAAACCACTTATGTACACTACAAACTTATCAACTGTACACATTTATTACTCTTGAAGGAGGTATATTCCACGGAATATACTTCCTCAATAAATATAATATCACTATAAATAAGGAATGAGATAACTTACTACACACAAAAACAATCCAACTCCTTCAACCCTTAAATTCACATTCCTCACATTCACAAACAAAATGACAAGCCCTAGCAGTTCTCGTAAGAGCTTGACATTTAATGAAAAAATTGCTCTACACAAGAAAGCAATAGCAGAGACGGAACATGTTTCTATACGAGATGGTTCACAAAAGCTAGGATGTCCATTTTGTCCTAAACAAATTTGGCCAAAATGAATCACTTGGGATCTTCTCCTACATCATGCATATGATCTTGGGACTACCTCTGCTTATGGAGAAGTATCTATGTATTCCCACCTGGCTCTGCACGCCTTCTCCTTCAGCCACTGTCTTGTTATTAAAATGCCAGTTAGTGTGGTTTGAAGTGCAGTTTTAATTTTTGAATGTGCCAGTGTTTTTTATAATATTGTCCAGTAAGTGTTGTTTGGAGTGTCAGTTTTACTTTGTTGTTTGAAGTGCCAGTGAGAGTTATTTGGAGTGCCAGTGAATGTTGTTTGAAGTGAAATTAAGATCAATCCAATGTATAAATCCACTAAAAATAATGTTTTATACATTGGATTGATCTTAATTTTAATGCTGCTGAGTATATGACAGACCACCATTAGTATTCCAGTTAATGTTGTTTGAAGTGTCAGTTTGTGTTATTAGGAGTGCCAGTATTACTTATTTTAAATACCAGTTTGTGTTATTTGGAGTGCCAGTGTTACTTATTTGTAGCTTCAGCCACTGTCTTGTTATTGAAGTGCCAATTAGTGTGGTTTGAAGTGCCAATTTTAATTTTTAAATGTGCCAGTGTTTTTTATAATATTGTCCAGTGAGTGTTGTTTGGAGTGTCAGTGATACTTTGTTGATTGAAGTGCCAGTTTGTGTTCTTTAGAGTGCTAGTATTACTTATTTGAAGTCCCAGTTTGTGTTATTTCGAGTGCCAGTGTTACTTATCTGTAGCTTCAGCCACTTTGCTGTTATTGAAGTGCCAGTTAGTGTGGTTTGAAGTGCCAATTTTAATTTTTTAATATGCCAGTATTTTTTATAATGTTGTCCAGTGAGTGTTGTTTGGATTTTCAGTTTTACTTTGTTGTTTGAAGTGCCAGTGAGTGTTATTTGGATTGCCAGTATTACTTATTTGAAGTACCAGTATTTCCAATATAATATGCCAGCATCTGTTTTTTCAATGTTATTGCCAATCTAATTTTTTATTTTTATTTGCTGCAAGCCATATTGATATTACTTCATCACTGCTTTGTATAAAAGCAAAGACATGGGAAGAACTGTATCAATTGTACAAGGACCATTCCAATGCATTGGGATTCAGTGTTAAAATGACAACCTCGCGTGTCTCTAAGAAAACATCAAGGCCAATAGATAAATATTTTATGTGTTCATGCCAAGGATACACACAAGGAGGAAATGAAATTGATGTTCCAGCTCCAATAGAAGTCGGTGAAGTAGAGATTCCATCTCCATTGGAAAGAATTGAAAACCCAAAAGAGGAAATTGAGGAAAAAGAAAGCCCCTTCTAAAAGGACAGGTTGTCAGGCTCTTATGAGAGTAATATTGTTAATTAAGGAAGACTTGTATGTGGTTGTACAGCACGAAACTGAACACAACCATGAGATGACAAGACCAGAATGGAACCACTTCAAGCATAGAGAGAGGTCAATATCAGAAGCTACAGGAAAAATAATAGAGCAATTTGAAGAAGTTCGCATCAAGCCAACTGATGGATATAATGTTTTTGCAAAAACAGCGGGTGGGGAAGAATATGTTGGGCATACAAGAAGAGATCATATTAACTTTTTACAGAGATTGAGAATGGAAAAAATAGAAATGGGCGATGCACAAACTGTAGTTGATAGACTGAGCCAAATTTAGGATGAAGGATTCTACTTCAAAATGCAGTTTGGGAAAGAAAGTAGACTCAGTACTTTGTTTTGGAGAGATGGTATGATGAGAGAGGATTATGAATTATATGGGGATGTTATTTTGTTTGATATGACTTATGACACAAATAAATACAATTTGATTTGTGCACCAATAGTTGGGGTGAACAACCATTGGAACACTATGATGTTTGGTTTTGCTTTCTTAACAAATAAAAAGACAGAAACATTTGCTTGGCTTCTCAAAGAATTTGTAAAATCAATGGGAGGAAAAGAACCAAAAACAATTTTCACCGATCAAGACTTTGCAATGTCGAAAGCGATTGAAGAGGTAACTTATATTTTATTTCCAATGTTTCATTGATTGTTTTTTTACTATGTTACTGTTAATTTAATAGTAGGTGAATTGTAAATGCTTTAACATAAATGATACCCCTATTTCCTAGACTGATTATTTTCAGACTGTTGTCCTTAACATGTTTGACCAAGCTGGTAACAGTGTTTGAGATTATTAGTGCTAGTGTTTGTATGTACTTATGCCAGTGCGTTTATTTATGAGTGCCAGTGTTGACAAGTTTGACCAAGCTGGTAATAGTGCTTATATGTAATTATGATTGACAGTGTTTGTATGTAATTTTTGGACTGTTGTGTAACAGCTTTTTACATTGCCCAAATCAATCAATATATTTGTATAAATTTAATGATTTGTAACAGCTTTTTATATGTGCCATTGCATGTGTTAGTAAGTGTCAGTACATGTTTTAGACAGTGCCAGTACTTGTGTTAGTAAGTGCGAGTACATGTTTTAGACAGTGCCAGTACTTGTGTTAGTAAGTGCCAGTTCATGTGTTATAATGTACCAGTGTTAGATTTATATGCACTTGTATTTATAATTGCCAGTGTTGTTCTTTTATAGTGTTTGACTATATTATAAATTATTGACAGGTTTTTTAGGAAAGAACAAGACATAGATTATGCTTGTAGCACATTCAACAAAATGCTATAGCACACTTTGGACAACTAAAGATAGATGAAGAATTTAAAAAGGAATTCAAAAATTGCTTGAGAGGATGTAGTGATGAATCTGAGTTTGAAAATTGTTGGCATTCAATGCTAGAAAAATATAACCTTCTTGAGAACAGATGGTTCAATCGTTTATATAGCTTAAGAGAGAAAAGGTGTACAACATTGAGTAAAGATTTCTTCTCAGCTGGCATATTATCTTCACAGAGAAGTGAGAGCACAAATCATGACATATGTTTCAAAGCAAATAGAAGCAAGTCCCTAACACAATTCTTTGATATATTCAATGAGATGGTGAAACGTTGGAGAAGTATGGAGCAACGAAAGGAATTTGATTCAATAAAATCAAAGCCTCGCACAGAAATACATTGTGCTTTAATAAGACATGCAAGGGAGGTTTACACGGAGGAAATATTCAGATTTTTTGAGAATGAGGTCAAGGCAGCTTTTGCTGCAAAGTTTAATATTGGCTTTTGCTTAGATCAAAACAACAAGTTGTTTGATGTTGCTCATGAGAACCATCCAGAAAAGTTTGAAAGGGTACTTTTCTCGCGAAATAATGAAAAGATAACTGTCAACTGTACATGCAATCATTTTAGTGCGGTCGGTTGGTTGTGCTTTCATTGCATTAAGGTTCTTAACTTGACAAATATTGATCGGATACCGGAAGAGTATATTAAAAAAAGGTGGACAAAGACAGCCAAATCAAATGTATGGAATAAAACTTACCAAGGTGTATATCTCCTACTCCAACTGAGCAACACAATTCAATTCCTTGGAAACAACAAATGGCGAGAAAGTACTACGATTTAATGATGACATGCCATGAAAACAGTGATGCAAGAAGAATTCTAGAAGATGGGTTTAATAGAGATACATTGCTAGTACAAGAAATACTCTCCCGAAAAGTACAAGGTGCTGGACCAACAACAAGTGAAAATAATAGTGCTTCAACAAGCACAACATTCAGTGCACCTACAGTGACGGATCCTGTACGTGCAGATACAAAAGGTAGAAAAAGAAAACCTAAAACAAAGTGTGAACGGAGAAAACCAATTACTAATGAGTATGGTTCGAAGACCCCAAATGAACACTTGATTTGATATTTTTGTAACCAAACTTTATTGTTTTCAGACTGTTATAAATGATTGTATTATAATTTTTTAAGTAGTGCCAGTTTTTGATATTGAATATGCCAGTGTTTGTTATTGAATGTGCCAGTGTTTAATATTTGAAGTACCAGTGATGGCCTGGTTCTGTTTATTAAATATATTGCCAGTACACAAGTTTTGTAGTGCCAGTGTTTGTTATTGAATGTGCCAGGCCTGGTTGTGTACACTGGTTTTGTAGTTTAATATTAACAGTGCCAACTTTAGTATATAAAAATACCATCATCAATGTAACAAAGTGCCAGTATCATTGTTTAAATGTGCCAGTGTTTATTATTTCATGAACCAGTTAAGGCCTGGTTCTGTGTATTCTTGTGAAGGACTGGTTCTGTTTATTAAATATATTGTCAGTACACAGGTTTTGAAGTGCCAGTGTTTGTTATTGAATGTGCCAGGCCCTGGTTATGTACACTGGTTTTGTAATACAATATTTTAAAGTGCCAGCATCAGTGTATAGAAATGACAGTATCAATGTAACAAAGTGCTAGCATCATTGTTTAAATGTGCCATCATCAGTTTATAAAAGTGGCAGCATCAATGTTTCAAAAGTGCCAGTGTTGTTTTTCTATAGAACCAACATTACATCAATAAAAATGTTAAAAATAACACTAATTCATTTATAAAAAAACACTAATTCAAATACAAACAATTCTAATTGAAGAAGTATTGAAACTAATTCATTGTTTTGTTGCTCTCCTAGTTTCATACTTCTTTCCAGCCTTCTTATCATCATCTAATTTTTTCTTCTTTTCTACCTCTTTCTTTTTTTTTCTTCTTCTTTCTTTTCTTTTCTTCTTCTTTCTTTTTTTATTCTTCTTCTTTCCTTTTCTTTTATTCTTCTTATTCATTCTTCTTCAAGGCTTCTCTTTTTTTGCTTGAAAACAACTCTAACTGAAGCAGTAAATGATGCCTTTCAAAATTAATATCACAGAGAAGTAAGCTTGCAAGAATCTCGGCCCTCATACGCACTCTTGATGAATTATCACACAACTTAGGGCATGAGTAAATTGCGCCATTAAATTGTCTCATTTCAGCCATTATGTATACTTCACAGTCATTATTACCACAATTTTCTTTCAAAATCCATTCAACTTGCATATGCTCAAACCGAAACTTCGATATATTTGCAGCACTTGGATGATTTATGTGATTTAAGAAGTGTTTGAAGGGTGCTTGCTGCAAAAAAAAAAAATAGCAAAATTAATATGGAAGTTTTGGTAAAAAAAAATACAATAAATAATATTACCATGTTATGAGCAAATTTTGGCACGTTCTCTCTCTTCCAATCATTCATTGGCAAGTTGTCAAGATACTGAATTGATTGACTCTCAATATTGACAACAAAAAGTGTGTAATGACTACTATTGATGTCACCTCTATGGCAGGGCAAGAAGAACTGCGAGAAAATAAGTGCCAGCATCAGAGTTTGAAAGTGCTAGCATCAATTGTTTGAAAGTGCCAGTATTATATTTTCAAAGTGCTAAAATTTGGCAGGCTTAATCGCACCTACTAAATTAAACCGGGACTCGGCCACTAGAATGTAGCAAAGGTAAGTCCAGGGTCGAACCACTGAAGAACGGTATTGCAAATGAACTCGTCACACACACAAATGGGGGGGTTTTGTTTGAGATTTTTAATTAATTCCTAAGGCAGAAAAAAATAAACTAAGTGTTTGAAAGAATAATTTAAAGAAACTTCAGACTTGATACTGTCATCGGATTTTAATTCTAATATCACTGATAATTCTTTTCACCGTAATGTTTGTTCACTTGATTACGAGATGTATTTCAATCTCTGTCTCTTCTTTCAGTTTAGTGTATAGTAGTGGCACACTCACTATAAACCCTAATTAAAATTAAATCTAAACTGGCACAGAAAAGGTCTAAAGATTAATTGATGATGCTTTAAGAAACTAAAATCAAGAACGCTTTCTAAGGTTAATTAGATAATCGTCTAATCTTGCCTACTTCCCGAATTGCTATGGCACATACACAATTCATGAAGATGCTACAATGAAAACTCTAATTCTGGCACAGAACGAGTAATCTAGCAAAGATCAATAAGGAGGACAAGTTAATTGGCCAAATCCACAAACCCTAGAAATCAATCTAAATCAATATATACAAGCAAGATTATGAACAAGAATTAATTAGGAAAAAAAAAGAAGAAATACCTCAATAGAAATAAAAATCCGGATCAAGATCTCAAATCCAAAGCAATGGAGTTAGGCTTTCATGGAAAAGCTCAACTCTCTAAGAAAAATAAACTAAAAGATGAACACTAAAACAGAAGTTGAAAAGAAGTATTTATACTCTTTCAACCAATAAACTAAACATAAATAATAAAAGAAAAAGGAAAAAAAATAAATTAAAACTCCAAAAGTCTTTTCCCAGCGGTCAACGCCTAGGAGCCCACACGCCAACTTCCTTGGTCTTCCGGTTCACGTGCAACAAAATACTCCCTCCGTCCCGCTACAAATTGCACACTTTCCTCATTGGGCGTCCCATAACAAATTGCACACTTCCTAAAATGACAAAGAATCTTTACTATTCCACCAACTAATTCTCTCTCCTACTTTACTTTTATACTCACAACACTAATCAAATTACTATTTTCTACCACACTTTCTCTCTCCAACCTCACTTTTCATACTCACACCATTTTCTCCATTATTTTTTTCCTTAATTCACTCGTAAACAGTAACTGTGCAATTACTAGCGGGACGGAGGGAGTAGTTTCCTAATCTCCTTTAATTACTTTGGTCCTCCTACTTTCCAACATCTCAATTTGGTCCCCCAACTCTGCTGCTTTGCAGTTTGGTCCCTGCAGTCTTTTAATTCTTCACATCAATCCCTGGACTTTTCAACAATGCAGAACAGCATCTCAACTTCCAGAAATTTCAGTTTGAACCTATACTCCTCCGCTTCGGTTGACTTTGACTTTGCTTTGACTTTAACTATTCTTGATACTCGAGGCATGACTTTGAAGCTCACCAAAATTACATCCGGAAAAGTAACTAAATAAATACGACTATTTTACCTCCGGATTACAATAAAAGCTTAAATGATAAATAATGCCCCAATTACATTAAATCTAGTCTAAGTACATCAAAATGAATGAAAACACATAGGAAAATGAGGGAAATAATATATACAAAATCCGCCACAACAAATTCCCCCACGCTTAGACCATTACTCGTCCCTGAGTAATATCCTAACCCCACTCTAAGCACCGGTCTAATCAGCGTAGCATGGGAGAAAATGACCCCTAATCTCCTTTAAGCCTCCAAGTCAAAAATCAATAAACTCAAACAACTCGGAGTATAAGAAACTCCGTCCCCATATAACTCCAGAAAATCAAATATACATCAATGGCCTTAGCCCGATACAAACTCCCATAATAATAAAGTATCCGGACTAAGGCTCACACATAAAAGCCTAGGGGAACTAAAAATGTCCTAAGTTTCCCCAACGCTAGTCTCACACTACTCTCGCCCTCGTAAAAATAAGAAGTTGATGCCTAGAAATTGTTTTCGGACATAACTTACCTCGTGAAAGCACCAACGCCCCCTTATTACTCCTAGAAAAAATGAGGGTTTCTATCCTAATCACTTCTAACCGAGCCTCCTACACCAAGTATGAAAATCCTAACCCGAGACTCCAAACCCCCCTTATGACGCCAACACCGGTGAATAAATGATACTACATCTCAAAACCTCACCTTTTGCCTAAGCGCCCTTTCGGGTTTTCACTTAGCCTCTCAATTATATATATATATATATATATATATATATATATATTTCTTTAACAGAAGAAAACAGCTATATATACAAATAACAACATGTACCCCACCCCCTCACTAAACCATGCATAGTCCCATATGCATCACAAAAGTACAAAACAAATAACATAGGGGTAGAGGTACCTCCCGGAACTACTGCGGTGGCCGAAAATGATGGTCCCATGGACCCTGCTGGCTGGGGTTGCTCCCTGGATATGGCCACCTCTGCCATCTTCCGTCGTCATGCTGTGGTGCCATACGCATCAAATAATCATGCAGCTGCTCCTGACGATCCATGGTAGTAGCAAACTGCGCATCCGTGCGGGCCTGTGAGGAAGCAAAACAGGAATCCATATGTGCAATCAACCTCTCCACTTCTCTACCACCCAGACTCACCGACCCAGATCCATCACCCTCAGCATCCTCCATGTAGTCATCATCATTATCATCCTCGTCCTCCTCCTCTTCATATTCAGCTTCTTCCTCAACCTTCTCCTCTACAACTCTAACATTCATCCCCCTTACTTCCCTCTTATTATTCTCAAGGGAAGCTCGTGAGATGGGCCTAATCAATTTCACCTTGTCGCCCCCAAAGTTCCATTGAACCCCCGCAGCCCTGACTAAAGCGGTAACCAATGCCGGGTACGGAAATCCATTCCATTTACTTTCCCCCACATCTTGCATATGATCGGAAATAATGTGCCCCAACGAAATCTTTCCTCCGAAAATAATCAAATGAATCAATACCGTGTGACTCCAAGGGACTTTCAAATGCTGAGGTGTGGGCAAGACCTTAGAGCATACAAACTTGTTCATCCCCTTCGCCACGAGGTTAAACTGAGTCTCGATCACATACTTAGGCGAACCATCCGACTTGTTAATCCATTGGAGTTGATTACCCTCCAATGTCCTCACCACATCATCAAATTAGATCTGCCAATCCCCATTCATCGCTTTCACAAACTCACATTCCTCTTCTTTTACCCTTGGGAGCCCATAAAATCTGTTAATGTCATTACTCTTGAATTTTATAGTCTTTCCTCTCACATAAGAATTCCCTCGGTCCGTGGGAATTATCTGCATATTTGAATAAAATTCTTTTACAGCCAGACTATTTCCCTCCTCCGTAGGCTCATCACAGAAACGTTGCCACTTTCGAATCCCAAAATTAGAAGTAAGCCCGAATTATCCAACTTCAAATTGTCTCTCAGAAATCATGGGCCTATCCGTATGAAAATAGAAGTAATTTTGGGATTTATAATAGTTGAATCTCGAGGAGTCATGGGGATCTTCACAATGAAGAAGGGTTCCGAGGGGAGGGTAAGGCACACTACTAGAAGTACTCACATCCACATCGTGCCTTTATTTTTTCAGGGATTCCCCTTTTTAGGTTGTTCCTTTGTTTTACGCATATTCCAATTCAAGCACAATAATATCCAAACAACAACACCCAACTTTCTCAATCAAAATTGAAACCACAAAGAATAGGGGGAGAAATTAGCTTCGAACCTTTCAAAATTTCTGGAAAATCCCACTGGAAAACTCAAAGTTTGCTGGAAAATTCAAACCTCGCCGGAATCTGCAACAGTTTGCCGGAAAACTCAAGGGTAGGAGAAGAAATCGCCCGGATTTGCAAAATATTCGGTGAATATTCAAGCTTAGGTTGAGGGGAATGATGTTTGTGAAGGGTGGTTGGCCGGAATATAGGATGGAAGGGGAGGAGAACTCGCCGGAAAGAATGAGGCTGCCGGAATTTTAGAGAGAGGGTAGAGAGAGGAGAGAGAATTCTGATGGCTTTAGGCTGTGTTTTTGTTTTGTGGGAGAATCTGGACCCGATTTCATTAAATATCCCTTGACCCAAACCGAAGACCCAACCCGCTTCTTCATTTTGTTCCAATCACGGGTACGTAAGGCGGCCGCCTGGATTATAAAGGGGGGCGCGCTTCGAGTGCAGAAACTCGGCCTTGGATTTGGCAAAATGAGGCGGGCGCACGGTGGGGAGTGAGGCGGTCACATCAAATGCCATAGCTTGGTGTTGTTTGGGGCAAAACGGGGCGGCCGCATGGAAGATTACGAGGCGAGCGCCTCAACTACAGCCTTTTGGTCCTTTGATTTGCCGGATTTGAGGTGGCCGCTTGGTGAAAGTTGGGGCTGGCGCCTCGTGTGTTGCATTCTGGCCACAATCCTCTGTTACTGAGGCTGGCGCCTCATGGACAATGGGGCGGCCGCCTGAAATTTCTATCTATATATATATATATTTTTTCTGGGCACTCGTTTTGCTCCTTTCTCCTTTGCTTCTCCCTGTACAACACCACAACACAAAATACCTTCAGTGACACCGATTCATAAAAAAATAAAATAAAAAAATACAACAAAAATAAAAACTAAGAATGAATGCGATTAAATCCCGGGTTGCCTCCCGGATAGCTGCCCTTCTTTACCATCTTTAGCTAGACCAAACGCCGGGTAAGCCCCCGGCTAGCATCAAAGTTTAAAGTCTTTGACAAGACTCGGACCCAAAGCTATCAAACATTTACTGGGTCTTGGAGATCAATCACCTCCAAATTTGCGGTATTCACGACTTCGTTCTCAAAATACGGTTTTAACCGTTGACCATTAACTTTGAATCCTTTGTCCTCATTAGGACTAGAGATTACCACCGTCCCAAGCAGGGATACCTCCCTCACCACATAAGGGCCGGTCCACCGAGACCTTAACTTGCCCGAAAACAAACGAAGACGGGAATTGAAAAGAAGGTCCTTTTGACCAACCTTAAAGTCCTTTCTAATGATCATTTTATCATGCCGAATCTTCACTCGCTCTTTATAAAGGAGGTTATTCTCATAAGCATCTCTCCTAATCTCATCCAATTCACTCAAATGCATTTTTCGCTCCTCACCGGAACCCTCTAAGTTCAAGTTGAACTTTTGACCGCCCAATAGGCTTTGTGTTTGAGCTCAACCGGTAAATGGCAAGGTTTACCAAACACCAACCGATATGGTGACATACCAATCGGTGTCTTATATGCCGTCCGGTAAGCCCACAACACATCATCAAGCCTTTGACTCCAATCCTTCCTATTCGGGTTTACAGTTTTTTCAAGGATGGATTTTATCTCTCTATTGGATACCTCGGCTTGGCCATTTCTTTGGGGATGATAAGCAGTCGACACCTTATGGGTGATGTAATATCTCTTGACTAGAGCTTCGACTGTCTTATTGCAAAAATGTGTCCCCCTATCACTAATAATGGCCCTTGGCATCCCAAACCGACACAGAATGTTGCTCCTAAGGAAGTTGACCACTACTTTTGAATCATCGGTGCGGGTAGGGATGGCTTCCACCCATTTGGACACATAGTCAACCGCAAGCAAAATGTACACAAACCCACAAGAATTAGGGAACGGACCCATAAAGTCTATTCCCCATACATCAAAGATTTCACAATTCACAATGAGGGTTTGTGGCATTTCATCACGGCGCCCAATATTACCAACCCTTTGGCACCTATCACACGACTGACAAAAAGTGGCCGCATCCCGGAACAAAGTTGGCCAAAAGAAGCCACAATCCAAGACTTTCCTAGCGGTCTTTTTTGCACCAAAATGACCACCACACGCATACTAATGACAGAATTTGAGAATAGAGGACACCTCACTATCGGGAATACACCTCTGAATGACTTAGTTGGCATAATGCCTCCACAAGTTGGGCTCATCCCATACATAATATTTGGCATCACTATGGACTTTGTCTCTTTTAGATTTTGACATCCCCTGAGGAAATCTATTAGAGACAAGAAAATTGACCAAGTCCGCATACCAAGGAGCCACTGAATTAACTGCCCAAAGAACCTCATCAGGAAACTCACCCTGGATTGGGGCTTGTTTATAAGGCTTGTCCTCCTCCATTACAAGGCAACTCAAATGATCGGCAACTAAATTTTCAGCCCCCTTTTTGTCCTTAACCTCTATGTCAAACTCACTCAACAAGAGAATCCACTGAATGAGTCTCGATTTAGCCTCTTTCTTAGACATTAAGTACTTAAGAGCAGCGTGGTCGGTGTAAATAATGATTTTAGTGCCCAACAAGTAGGACCTAAATTTCTCTAATGCAAAGACTACCGCCAACATCTCTTTTTCAGTAGTGGAGAAATTTCTTTGTGCCCCATTCAAGGTCATAGACGCATAATAAATCACATGCGAGGCACGCTCCACTTTTTGACCCAAAACCGCCCCCACGGCATTATCACTAGCATCACACATGATCTCAAAGGGATGAGACCAATCGGGTGCTTGAATAATGGGGTGGTTGTCAACCTAGACTTCAACTCATTAAAAGATTGCTTGCAATTGTCATCAAAATTAAAGTCTACCTCTTTTTACAACAGGGTGAAGCAATCTTTGAAAAGTCCTTAATAAACCTCCAGTAAAACCCGGCATGACCAAGGAAAGACCGGACTTCAGGCACGTTGGTAGGGTAAGGAAGTGAAGAAATGACATCAATCTTAGCTTTGTCAACTTCATTACCCTTTTTCGACATAACATGACCTAACACAATGCCTTGCTCAACCATAAAGTGATATTTTTCAAAATTTAGGACCAAATTAGTTTCAATGCACCTATCCAACACTAGTCCTAAATGAGCAAGGCATTCATCAAACGAGTCTCCATGGACAGTGAAGTCATCCATGAAAACTTCCATAATCTTTTCCACAAACTCGGAGAAAATACTCATCATGCACCTTTGAAAAGTCCCAGGTGCATTACACAATCCAAACAGCATTCTCCGATAGGCAAAGGTGCCAAAGGGGCAAGTAAATGTAGTCTTCTCTTAGTCTTCGGGGCAATAGGTATTTGAAAATACCCGAAAAAACTGTCGAGAAAACAAAAATACGCCCTTCCGGCTAACCTTTCCAACATTTGATCGATAAAGGGGAGGGGAAAGTGGTCTTTAAGAGTTACCTCATTTAACCGTCAGAGATCGATACACATGCGAATCCCCATTTGCTCCCGGGTTGGAACCATCTCTCCCTTCTAATTACGGGAGACTGTGATCCCGTCCCTCTTGGGCACACACTGTGTGGGGCTCACTCACTTGCTGTCGGAGATGGGATAGATGATCACCATCTGTAGTAGCTTCAGGACCTCCTTTTTCACCGCCTCCATCATTGGCGGGTTAAGCCTCCTCTGTGGTTGCCTCACTGGCTTCGCACCCTCCTCTAGGTTGATCTGGTGCGTACACAAAGATGGACTAATGCCCTTGAGATCGGCAATAGTCCAACCAATCGCAGATTTTTGCTCCCGGATCACCTCAATCAACCTCTTCTCTTGATCCTCAGTCAACTTGCTAGAAATCACTACCGGAAGCGTCGCTCCCTCACCTAGATAAACATACTTAAGGTGCTCAGGGAGGACCTTCAACTCAAGCTCCGGTGCCTTCTCTATAGATGGAACAAGCTTCTCCACCAGAACCTCTAACTTCATGTGACCATGAACCGGTGTGGTAGCAAACATGGCACTCTCTGTAAGACCCATAACCACTTCCTTCATCAAATCTGAGATGTCAAACTCCAAAGTAGCATACCCCAAAGCGTTCTCTAATGCGGTCTTGAGATCATCATCTCTACTAGACACCTCAAATACCTCCTCTACCAAAGGCTCGATCACATCGATGAAACACAGTGACTCCGTATCCTTAGGGTATTTCATAGAGTCAAAGATGTTGAACTCCATTACTTGCCCATCAAATTCCATTGTCAAAGAACCATTAGCCACATCGAGCTTTGTCCGAGCAGTCAATATAAAAGGCCTCCCCAATATATAGTATGGGAGCCTTTGGATCCGTCTCCATCTCAAGCACATAGAAATCTGCGGGAAATATCATCTTCCCCACTCTAATTACAAGAACATCTTCTACCACTACAAGAAAACTGATCTTTTGCGACGGCCAAAAGCCGTCGCGTAAACCCTAAAGGCCGTCGCGGAAGGTTAACGCGATGGGAAAAACATTCGCAAAGGCAATCGCGTAAAGCCTTGTCGCGAAAAGATAAGGTGACTAAAGAAAGCCGTCGCCTTTGTCAATTATTTTTCGCAATTGCTTTTTCCATCGCATAAGAGTTTTTATTAATTTTATTTATTTAATTATTTTAATTACATTTGCAATCGCATTAGCTCAAAAAAAGGTGACGGCAAATGCAATCGCCTTAGGTTTTAAAAAAGGAGACGGCAAATGCAATCGCCTTAGGTTTTGAAAATGAGACGGCAAATGCAATCGCCTTAGGTTTTAAAAAGGTGACGGCAAATGCAATCGCCTTAGGTATAAAAAAATGAGATGGCAAATGCAATCGCCTTAGATACTTTAAATTTATATTTTTTTTTCCATTTCACTGGCCCTATTTATAATTAATAATTGAATAAAAATTAAAGAAAGGTTGATTAGCACAACATAAAAATTAATAAATTTATTGCATTTAACACTGTATTATGAACCATAATCATCGTTACAAAATCCAAAAAATAATCAACCTACTAGGTTTATCAAGAAAATGTATCATCCTACCAGGTTAATCTAAAAACAACAATCAACTTACACTTGTTCCTAGAAACTAGGTTTGTCAAGAAAATACACCAGCCTACTATGCTAGCATCAGACGAAGAGGCTCCTCGAGACTAGACATTGCAAAATTGGATGTGACAACGGGAATTAAAAAGAAAGCACAAGAGAAGTGCTCCGCCAAGAACACTTGTGCAGGACCTTCTGTGCTAGCCTCAGACGAACCACCAGAGACAGGTGAAACACATTCTAGAATTCATAATGGAAAACACTATACTTGGTCAACCCACTCTGATAGTAGGGAAGTCAAACATGATATGCTTTCTTCATCATCACAAAATTGATTTCGCCTTGTTCGGCAAATTGCAATGCTAACACTCAATAAATATTACGCTTCACCATTTTTTTGTAGGTCCCACGCCCTCCTCTACCACCTCCACTAGAGAATCTGCCACCTCAGCCCCGTCCAAATCTGCTACCACTGCCACTACCTCTCCTATCACCATCATATCCGCCCCCTCCAAATCTTCCTCTTGACTGTTCTCTCTCTTGCAACTGTGGCAATTATTTTACAACATCTAAGCTTACACCAGCAGCATTCTCCTGGCCTTTAAACCACCACCCAAAAGAAAGAAAGAAACAAACAAACAAACAATAATAAGGTAAGCCAGTGGATAAATACTAAAGTTTTTCATGAATGAATAGACTAATGAGGCATCGAAGACATTAAATTACTCAAGAATGTGATATGTCCCGAAATTATGCTCCCTCCGTCCCACAAAGATAGTTCCACTTTTTTAGTGGTTGCGTTGTTTGAACTTTGACGAATTTGGGAAAGACTTGACTATCAAAATCTAAAAACTGTCATTGGTTTGGTGGTATACTTTTAATGGTGTGTCAATAACAGGTTTTAGAATTTCATTTGGATTCTTTCCTAAATATTTTAATCAAATAAACCACTAAAAAGGGAGTAATATATTTTTGGGACTGAAGGAGTAATATTGAACTCTTTAGTTCAGCAAGAACCCCATAATTAAACAAACTTCAGCAAATGAACCAAAATTTCTTTCACAACCATTGTTAAAGAAAATTTCATGCAGTCAATATTGAACTCTTTAGTTCAGCAAGAACCCCTGTAAGGTCTCTGAAACTAAGCATAAAAATGCACAAAAATAAAAAAGAAGTTGTAAGTGTAAATCCAAATAATATACAATTCCTGTGACATGTACATTAAACAAGTGCCATCGAAGAGTACCTGATCTCCTTTAAGATATCAACAACCTTTTTGGATAACACTTCAACAGATAGTAGCTGTAAAATTAGATGTAACAACAAAGTCAGTAAATTATCCTCTGGATATCATCACAATAACAAACTAATTGCTCCATGACACATAGCATGGTAATAAGAAAGGTCCTCACAACTAATCGACCTAAAAGAGCATAAGATACCACGAAGAAATTACCAGTCGTAATCATTTTTATCATTATCAGAGTTGAGAAAATCATCTGCGCCAGTCTTTGTTGCTGGTGTAGCTGCGGATGGAATGCTGAATATGGGAGAACTCCCCATTCTCGGCCCTGCAAGTAAAAAAATTGCCATCAAAAAGAAAATTAAGAACTTCAAGCCCATTATCATCATCATCACCACGAAAAAGTATAAATATCAAATAACTCAAGCATAAATAATCAAAACATCATATCATCTGAGCTAATCAAACTGCTAAAATTCAACCAAATTCTCACAAGCCAATCAACAATTCAAGTAGAATTCAAAACACCCAAACAAATTACAAAATCCAATCATACAAGCATAAACATATTTCAAAAAAAAAATCATTACCAAGTGGGGCATCAAACTCCTCTGTATTATGAAAGAGAAGATTATTCCTCTCCTTTTCACGTTTTCTCATTTCAAGAAACATACCCAGCTCCTCTTCTTTCTCTTTCATCATAGAAGTCCTCAAACTATCCCCATTTTGTTGCCTTTGTTTTGCCCCTGGGGCCACACCACCTCCTTGCATACCCCTTTCCGGTGCCCTAAAACTTCGATTCATATTCAAATCAACAAAATTTTATCCTCAAAATGGCATCTTTACCCTCCGCTAATTCACCGGAAATCCTCCCCTTCAAAATCCCAAACTCAAAACCCTAAAACATTCATCGTTCGTACCCCACGCGGAATGCTCAAACGACGGACTCAGATCTGAAATTGAGCTTAAATGCTTGCAATTAGAGACAATTTAAGCTGCATTTTACTTTCTTTCTTCAAGAAGAAAGGGACAGAATGGCGCTGGAGGAGGAGGAAGAACCTGCGCCAGGATAGAATGAATCTGGAGGAAGAACGGCGGTGGAGGAGGAGGAAGAATCGGCGACGCTGGAGGAAGAGGAAGAGGAAGAGGAAACATGGCTGTGAGTGAATGAGAGAGGAAAAGAAGGGTTTCAGTCGTGGAATGAGAGAGAGAGAGGAAAGGGAAGGGTTTCCTAAATGTTTAATTTAATATTTTTACCTTTTTTTTTCATATTACCTATTTCGCGACGGCAAAAGCAGTCGTCTTTTAAAAAAAATTCAATTTTAAAATTATTTAATTTAATATTTTTATAAAACGAGATTGCTAAAGCCATCGCCTTTGATAAAAATTAGAATTTCACACCCCCGCTCGGACCACATTGTTGGCGCTAGAGGGAAAAACATATATGTGATGGCATCCGTGACTGCTTAGCCATCACGCTAGCCTAATGTGACTGCACTAAATGCAGTAACAAAGGCCGTCTCCTTATATACTCAAACGCGACTGCTTTTTTTGCCATCGCCAAAAGCAATCGCGAAAGACCAGTTTTCTTGTAGTGTACCAATCCCTTCGGGTAGGCATTCGACCTATCTGCTAGCTGTATCACAACTCTGGTGTCCTGCAGTGGTCCCAACTTAAGAGTTTCAAACGATGAATATGGCATGACGTTGATTGAGGCCCCCAAGTCTAACATTGCCTTATGCTCAGAAGCATCCCCCAAAGTAACTGGAATCACGAACATCCCTGGGTCACTGCACTTCTTAGGCAATTTCCGCTGATACACTGCAGACACGTGCTTGCTAACCTTATCCTTCTTCATACTCTTCTCCTTCTGATTTCTCTTCAGAGTACACAACTCCTTCAAAAACATCGCATAACTCGGGACATTTTAAAGAAGATCGAAGAAAGGAATATTAACCTCTAACCTCTTGAAAGTATCGTAAATAGCCTTGTCAGGCTTTGGCTTTCGATGTTCTTTCAAGGCCTCGAGGAATGGAACCTCAGGCTCATATACAAGAGCCTTAACCTCTGGTGCAACTTCTGTCTGATCTAGGGCCTTATGTACTGGCTCTGAAATCTCAACCTCAACCTCAGGCTCCTCAGCTACAACCTTATCCTGCAACTCCTTACCACTTCGAAGAGTGATCGCACATGCATTCTGCTTGGGATTCGGTTCAGTCTGTGATGGCAACTTTCCCAAATTCTGAGCCTCCAACCTACCCACAGCATCAACAATCTGCCCCATCTGTCTCTCAAGACCACTGATACTCGTATCAGTCCTCTGCTGATACTGCTGAAAACAGCTGGATAAGGTGGTTATACTCTGAGCCAGGGTACGGAACATATCTTCTGTAGACTGTCCCTGCTGTTGCGGCTACTGCGGCTGTTGCGGTGGCTGCTGCTGCTGTCCATATGGTGGTCTATAAGCGTTGTACTGATTACCTTGGTACTGCTGCTGCTGATAACCCTGCTGATTACCAAACTGCTGTCCTTCATGACTACCCGGCTGATTCTGCTGCTGACCTGTACCCCATCTGAAATTAGGATGATTTCTCCAGTTAGGGTTATAGGTGTTACCCATCGGTCTCTGTCCCTACTGCGCAAACCCAACTGCATTAACATCCTCCATCTCACCCCGTCTGCAAAGAAGGGCACGAATCTGTAGGGTGCGTAATGTCATAACAAATCCCACATGGTTTCGGCGTCTGTCCCAAAACCAATTGCTTTACCATACCCTTAAGATCCTCCATATCTGTCTTGAGCTTATTGGTCAATCCACTGTTAGAACCCACTGCGCTAACCTGTCTCATATTTGACCTCTTACCATGGGTCCTCGTACTCTTAGCTAGCTCCTCGATCAACCTTTTAGCTTCCTCGGTGGTCTTATTCAAAATACTCCCCCCACAACATGAATCCACTAATCTCTTGTCCTGAATGGTCAACCCTCCATGAAAATAGACGATCAGCTTGTCCTCAGTAAACCCATGATATGGACAACTCCTATAAAGCTTGTGGAAGCAATTGTAGTAGTCATATAGGGTCTCATCTGCCTTTTGCTCCATATTGCTGATGTCCCTCTTCATAACATTAATCTGGTCCTGAGGGAAGAACTCTTCTAGGAATACCTCTTTCATCTGCTGCCATGTCGTGATGCTATTAGGTGGCAAGTGATAATACAACCCATTCGCGTTATCTTTCAGTGTGAAAGAAAATGCCCTCAATAAAAGATGCTCGATCGGAAATGATGCCGGCTTCATACTCTGACAGATTTGCACAAACTGAGAGATATGCTGATTGGGATCCTCTCCGGGCATCCCTGTGAAGTGCGGTAGCTGATTGAGTAGCCCCGGCTTCAACTCAAATGTCACCCCTGCAGGTAAGGCGGGGAATTGGACGGCATGTGGTTGCTCATTCCAATTCGGGGCAGTCCTTTGCCTCAATGTCTGTGGTGGAACTGCTTGTTCACCACCACCTGCATTATCTCCATCCTGCATCTCTTCCGCTAACAATATCCCCTTGACTCTCCTTATTTGTTGTCGTCCTTTCCTGAAAGATCTTTCTATTTCTGGATCAAACGAAACAATCAAATCGTTAGTAGAATGAGTGTGGACCATACACGGTTCCACACTACAGGATAACAAGTAATAAATATAACTAGAGAGATAACAATTAAAGAATTAACAGAAAAATAAAACAAATAAGAAAAGAAAAAGAACGCAAACAATAACACCGCTCCCCGGCAACGGCGCCAAAATTTGGTAGGCTTAATCGCAAACCTACTAAATTAAACCGCGACTCGGCCACAAGAATGTAGCAAAGGTAAGTCCAGGGTCGAACCACTGAAGAACGGTATTGCAAATGAACTCGTCACACACACAAATGGGGGGGTTTGTTTGAGATTTTTAATTAATTCCTAAGACAGAAAAAAATAAACTAAGTGTTTGAAAGAATAATTTAATGAAACTTCAGACTTGATACTGTCACCGGATTTTAATTCTAATATCACTGATAATTCTTTTCACCATAATTTTTGTTCACTTGATTACGAGATGTATTTCAATCTCTGTCTCTTCTTTCAGTTTAGTGTATAGCAGTGGAACACTCACTATAAACCCTAATTAAAATTAAACCTAAATTGGCACAGAAAAGGTCTAAAGATTAATTGATGATGCTATAAGAGACTAAAATCAAGAACGCTTTCTAAGGTTAATTAGATAATCATCTAATCTTGCCTACTTCCTGAATTGCTATGGCACATACACAATTTGTGAAGATACAACAATGAAAACCCTAATTCTGGCACAGAACGAGTAATCTAGCAAAGATCAATAAGGAGGACAAGTGAATTGGCCAAATCCACAAACCCTAGAAATCAATCTAAATCAATACAAGAAAGATTATGAACAAGAATTAATTAGGAAAAAAAAAGAAATACCTCAATTGAAATAAAAATCCGGATCAAGATCTCAAATTCAAAGCAATGGAGTTAGGCTTCCATGGAAAAGCTCAACTCTCTAAGAAAAATAAACTAAAAGATGAACCCTAAAACAGAAGTTGAAAAGAAGTATTTATAATCTTTCAACCAATAAACTAAACCTAAATAATAAAAGAAAAAGGAAAAAAAATAAATAAATTAAAACTCCAAAAGTCTTTTCCCAGCGGTCAACGCCTAGGAGCCCACACGCCAACTTCCTTGGTCTTCCCGTTCACGTGCAACAAAATAGTTTCCTAATCTCCTTTAATTACTTTGGTCCTCCTACTTTCCAACATCTCAATCTGGTCCCCGAACTCTGCTACTTTGCAGTTTGATCCCTGCAGTCTCTTAATTCTTCACATCAATCCCTGAACTTTTCAACAATGCAGAACAGCACCTCAACTTCCAGAAATTTCAGTTTGAATCTATACTCCTCCGCTTCAGTTGACTTTGACTTTGCTTTGACTTTAACTATTCTTGATACTCATGACTTTGAAGCTCATCAAAATTACATCTGGAAAATTAACTAAATAAATACGACTATTTTATTCCCGGATTACAATAAAAACTCAAATGATAAATAATGCCCCAATTACATCAAATCTAGTCTAAGTACATCAAAATGAATGAAAACACATAGGAAAATGAGGGAAATAATATATACAAAATTTGCCACATCAGCCAGCATCAATTGTTTCATACTGCCAGTGCAAGTGATCTTTTATACCAGTGTATTGATTAATAAGTGCCAGTACATGTATGTATAAAATGACAATGCATACCAATTTAACTTCACTCAAATCAGTTCCCTCAGCATCATTAAAATTAAGATCAATCCAATGTTTAAAACAATCAGTGATTTCTTGCCCAGCTTTTGATATAACATCGTCAGAACTCTTCGTTGTACGTTGAATCCAAGCAGCATGTATAACACATTAAAAACATCAAATTTAAAAATGCACACAAATATAATTTAATTAACAAACAATCATAGATAAAATAATTTTTGAATGTACTAGCATCATAGATAAAGAACTTACACAATGACTAAGCCCAAACATAAACTTCTTCATTCTACCAGACTTTCGCTCCATATTATTAAGAAGTATAGCCCAACAATCGACAGTATTTGAAGTTATTTATGTGTCTTCATCCAAGCTCAAAATAACTTCAAGCGTTAAGCTATGGAACATTTTGTAAATAGGATGACAATTGCTATAAAAGAAAAATAAATTAGTAAATGCTTTTACGTACAAGTGTATACATTAATAAAAGGTGCCAGTGTTTGGGTATTGATAAATTTATAGCTTACTCCTTATGATTTCTTGAAAAGTGTGTAGACATGCACATGTCAACTGCCTCCTTTCTTAGCTTCAACATCGGTTGCAAAACATCAGCGTTGCTAATCATAAATTGAAAACAGTATACAACTTTCTCGTTAGCTGCTCCACAATCCAGTGTGCACCCTACGTTCAACATCTCATAACAACTCCTAAAGCTGCTCTCATTTATATTCGTAATAATATTTTCAACATCTCTATCAATCCGTTCACCATCATCATCATCATCATCATCATCATCATCATCATTTAATTGCTGTTCTTTCTGCTCTGTATATTCTCTTCTTTCCTCACCAGATACCTGAGATAAAAGGTCAAATGATGGAATTGAACCTTTTTTTTTTTTTTTTTACCATATCAGCTTTTGTTGTCTTCAAAATGTCTGAAACAATATTATCAATCTCAGAAAAATATTCATCGTTAAAAATATCTTCTTCTACTTCCTCCCCCTCCCCCTTCCCCTCATTCTCTTTCTCTTTTCCCGTCTCATCTGCTGCATTTTTTCCCTTATCCTTCATGATACATTTAAGTCTTTCAAAATGTGCATGGAAAGCATTATCATGGTCCTTCCTCAATATATCCCATGACTCCTTAGCAGCCTACATCAATGAAAAATAGTAAGAAGGAGTTCAATTGTGCCAGTTTCAGATTGCAATTGTGCCGGTCCAAGTAATTAATAGTGCCAGTGCAGCCAAATGATTGTGCCAGTGCGTGTATTTTAAGCGCCAGTACATAATATTAATTGTCCAAGTGCAAGTAATGAATAGTGCCAGTGCAGCCAAATGATTGAACCAGTGTGGGTATTTTAAGTGCCACTGCAAGTAATCAATAGTGCCAGAGCAGCCAAAAATTTGTGTCAATGTGTGTATTTTAAGTGCCAGTACATATTATTCACTGTGCCAGTGTGAGTAATCAATAGTGCCAGTATAAGAAATTCAAAGAACCAGTGTAAGAATTTCAAATTGACAGTACTTACATTGCTTGATTCTGCATTTCTTTCCTTTACAGCACTTTCAATGCTTAACGGAATATATTCTTCCTGAAAATCACGGGGTACATCATCCACAAAATTATCTTCAACGCTACTTATAGGATAAACATGCTTTCCATAAAAAATTAATTTTCCCCAACCAACTTTCGCTTCAGAATCAATCCTCAATTTGAATTTTTGAGTATTCCAATGATTAATCAAAGGGAGAACAGTTGATTCTTTCCCCCCTTGAAATGGAAATCTGTGAAGGTAAGCAATCACCAACACCATCACACAGCCACTATAGTTTTTTGAATTCTTGTGATTCTTATACCTCGTTACACCCTCACATAATTTATCCAAAACATATTGACACCAATCAAACTTGCTAATCTGTGAAACGTCTTCAACAAGGCTTAACAGTGACACGTCAATTGTTTTAGTAACTACTGGGGCAAGAAAAATTCCAACAACAAATAGTACAAACAAGCGTTTAAATTCATCCCCACCTTGATGTAACTCAGAAATGCGTTCCAAAAGTTTATAGGCTGGAAGACACTCTTTAGTATGCCCAAATTCTTCAAAATATCGATTTCTCAATTCCATATTTACGCTTGATGATCAATTTACCTTAGCCTTTGCAGCATTCCTAGGTAGACAAAATATATCAAAAACATATGATGTTGTAATATTTTTACCTTTTTTTTTTCATATTACCTATTTCGCGACGGCAAAAGCAGTCGTCTTTTAAAAAAAAAATTCAATTTTAAAATTATTTAATTCAATATTTTTATAAAACGAGATTGCTAAAGCCATCGACTTTGATAAAAATTAGAATTTCACACCCCCGCTCGGACCACATTGTTGGCGCTAGAGGGAAAAACATATATGTGATGGCATCCATGACTGCTTAGCTATCACGCTAGCCTACTGTGACTGCACTAAATCCAGTCACAAAGGCCGTCTCCTTATATACTCAAACGCGACTGTAATTACCCCAATCTGGATCACCCCCTTTCAAGCACACGGGAAGCACCGCAGACTAATCAACGCAGTCTCGACGACCTCTGGCACTCAAAACCCTCTCAAAACCCCCAGCCAAACCAAGGGAGGAGCCTTTCTGGGATAAAAAGGGACAAAAGGACCTCTTGGGAATTTTCAGGAAATTGGAAAAGCAATAATGGTCCGTACGGACCTCTTTGGTTTAATAATTACTGAATCCCCTTAAAGTCCACAATATTCCCTCAAATCCCGGAAGTAATCATCACTCCCATACATGGTTGGTCCGTACGGACCTTATTGCAGCCTAGTTGGTCCGTACGGACCTTCTTGCAAGGGGACACCATAATTACAGAATATTCACCATCATCACATATTCCCTCAAATCGAGGAAAACCAAGATTCTGGTTTACCTAGAAGGTCCGTACGAACCTTCTTGCACGAAAATTTTTACTATAAATAGAGGGCTCCCCCTCCTCATTTTCACACACCTCCCACTTCTCTCTTCCTCCCTAAGCCTTCAGGCTTCCCCTCTAAGTCCTCTCGAGGCACTCCCGGCCCCTTTCGGATCCTTCCGAGGCCTTTCGAGCTCCCTTGTGGTGCTCCGAAGCCTCTCCGAGCGCTCCCGCGATGCTCCCGCGCTGCCCCGAGGCACTCTCGAGGTACTCTGAGGCCCCTCGTGGTACTCCGAGGCCTTGCCTGGTCTTTCCACGGTGTCCCGGCTCTTTCCGAGTCAAACCGGCAATCCCAAACCACGCCGAACCTCTGCCCGAATCCAGCCAACGATTCCAACGCACGCCGAACCTCTGCCCGAGTGATCCCTGCGATCCCCACGCACGCCGAACCTCTGCCCGCACGCAGCCTGCAACCTCAACTCACGCCGAAACTCTGTCCGCAGACAACCGGCATCTCCCGAAGCAATCCCGATCCGTACCGGAACGCTACTCCGACCTCAAACACTATTCCTCAGCGGAAGACAGATACGAACCAACATTGGTAAGGCTTCCTTCCATTACTATTTCAATACATTTCAATACGTAGTGTACAATGTAGACATCCGACACATCATTCATTTTTAAAAGCACACACACACACACACACAATATTTTAAAGGATATTTGGGGTATCCGAAAGACTCGTTTTACGAGGCGACTCGGGTGAGCTCTAATATTCTAATATTCTCTTCCCGAGGAGTCATCTGACCTCCGAACTCAAAATCTCATCACACAAAAACAGTTTAAAATTATCTTTAAACTGATGCCCTTTTTCAATGTTTTGGGCTTAATAAAAATGGCGTGGCGACTCTACAAATGAGAAAACAAACGGCGAGACACCTCCAAACGAAATGATGCCAGATGCCGGGGCGCGAGCGCGCTGCCTCTCGGATCCGGGTAATTTCAGTTGGCGACTCCGCTGGGGAATTTTTGTTTTAAAAAAACTTTTAAACAAAACAAAAGATTTTTAAAACGATGATGAGGGTCAAACTTTCATTTTACCCCTTCCTTTAACTGTTGTGTGTGTGTGCACGTGCTTCGTTTTTATTTTACAAAAAAAAAAAAATACAAAAAAATGCATCAATATACATCTGTACATACATTTAAAATTCTTCAAAAACTTCTGTTTTACTCAGAAAAAGAATTTTAGAGACCGCACACTACGCGCACTGCTGCCTCGGTTACACCGCACTCTACTCACACTGCTGCCTCGGTTACACCGCACGCTACGCGCACTGCTGCCTCGGATACACTGCACACTACAACCCTCAACCCGGAGTGGTCTCAGTTGCAGTCCGTTAGGTCTTCCTAGGCCTCTCGGATGCGCACGGGATCATTCCAAACATCCCATCCTAGCCAAGCGTCAACCCTGCACGTTTGAGTCTTGAGTCACACTCTGTCCAGACTCGGTTGGTTTTTACCCGATCCGTGTCATACAGCCAGAATACATATACCATGCCGGCCATTTTCTGAGTCAAGGCTCGGAACTCAAGATCCCTTGCGCAAGCAAAGCGATGAAAGGTCATGCTAAAATCTTGACCTGATCTTGATTTCCGAAGCTACACCCAGACGATGTTCCATCCCGGATATACATCCATGCTCACATGACACCATGTCATCACGCCTTTGATACGTCAGCCATGACAATATGACCCAGCCAATGCCTAACGTCACAGATCCCTCGCGCAAGCAAGGTAAAGAGAGGTCATGCCGAACTCTTGACTTGATCTTGACTCAGTGGCCGGCTCGGTTCACAATTCACATGGCTAACGCATCAAAACGAACATGACAGGCTCGGTCCTTAGGTTCGATTTTTCTTTTAGTCCGGTGGAAACCGCTTGCACTATAGGACCCTCGCCCGGGGCTGTCCACCCTGGGATGTCGAAATACAGGTGCAAAATGAGGGGCTTATAGCCGCACAGATGGTCTCCACTGACCCAGGATCTAGCATAGTTGCGAAAAAGAAGAGCAATCTTTTCCAACCTACCTAGGACTCTGAGAAAACACGTTTTAAGTAAATTAAAACAACAAAAAAAATCATAAATAAGAGAAACGGAAACCGCATGCCACGTGAGCTTTCCCTCACTTATCCCGTAAGGCCATTCTTGTGTCTAAACCTTTCCCGTCACCCCTCCAGCGAACTGAGAGTGGTTGAGAATACCCGGGAGCCGCCTTTTCAGTATCGAGGTCACAAGGTCCGATAGCCCTTCCAGTTCAACGATCTGCACCGTCCACTACTCTCCCATGACGGGATCAACAGATAACAGTGAGGGAAACGGAACCCCGCCACTAAGGAACCTCCAGACAATGGAGGAGGTGCTGCGAGCCTTCGAAACCATTAAGAAGCGCCAAGAGGAACAGCAAGCCTGGATCGTAGACACCCTGCGTCTTCGAGGAACAGTTGCAGTTCCTCAGCCTGACGGGACCTTTGTTCTCATAGAGGACGAAGACATACCGGCTCCCCCGGTTTCTCAAAGCTATCAGCAGGTCCCGCCTCCGCCAAGCTACGAGATCCCAGCAACGCAAAGCAGCTCTTGCTCAAAGCTCCCCTCAGGCGTCAGTCAAGCAGCTCCGACATGCCCACCTCAGCACAGTCAGTTTCCCGGCTCTGCACATCAAGCTCAGTACCAACAGCACACATACGTGCCTGCTCCGCCAGATCCCAATGCATCTCGGTATCCCCCAGGATTCAATCCTTTGCCTCTATACGAGCCTCGCAACCACAATCAAAAGTCCCCATGCTTACCAGGGACAGGCATCCCGAGCGGATATCCCGACATCTCAAGCTTGCCACCTGCTAGTCTGCCAATTGGGGCTAACGAATCATTTCCCCAGTTCCCAAACACAACCCTTAGCGGACCTGGCAATCACGCCCTCAACTTCAACACCCCAGGGTATGGGTTGGTATACACTCAACTACCTCCCCAAGACTCCCGAATGGCGATCCCATCAGCCAATCCACCCCCATCTTCGGTTTCCGTCCCTGAAAATGGTAACCCACCTCAGACAGCTGATCCTCACATGGCTTGGCTGATCGAACAAATGAAAGACATGCAAGGCAAGCTAGCTAGTTCTCGGAAGGACTCCCTCCTGCCTACTGATCCGAGCAAAGTGGTCCCTCTCCCTCCGAAATTCAGGATGCCGGAAATGGAAAAGTTTGACGGGACAGAATGCCCAAAAACCCACATCGACACCTATGTCCTGGGTATGAGAGCCAAAGGGGCAACCCCTCAACAGATGGCAGATCACTTTCAGCATTCCCTCAAATCCACAGCACTAAGGTGGTTCCTCAATGTGAAGGCAGAAAACCGCTCCACGTGGGATCAGATCAGTGAAATCTTCCTGGAGAAGTACCGCGCCAACCTTGAATGGGAGACAAACCGCCATGACCTGCAAGCCACCGAACAAAAGGATGACGAACCAGTGGGCGAGTTCTACAAAAGATGGAACTGGAAGCTAAGCGAGATAATGGATCCACTTTCCAAAGAAGAGCAGATGGACATCTTCCATTCCTGCCTCAAGCCATCTTTGAGGACCTTGATCAGCCACCATTTCTATCCGGATCTCCGTGCCATGGTCAACGCCGGGACTAAGTTTGAAAAGACTCTGAGTCTTCAAAAGGCAACAGCAACCCCTGCCTCATCTTACCGCTATCGAACAAACCTGGCAACTTCAACTCCTGCCCCAACCAAAGGAAAAGAAGCAGCCGGAACAGTACACTACATTCAGAACGGAGCTCAAGTAAACCGCGATCAAGCAGCCCCAAAGAATAACAATCCCCCTCGCTTCCCACAGTTCCAGCATTTAGACAACCTTGAAATGCCCTTGGGTCAAGTATTTGAAGCTTTGGTGAAACGAAATCTTCTCAAGCCGCTCGAGAATTTCCAACCGAAGACTCCCAAACCCAACATGGATATGAGCAAGCACTGCGCCTTCCACAACTACCCCGGCCACACCACCGACAATTGCTTCGTGCTCAAGCAGGTGGTCCAGGGGCTCATTGAGGAGGGAAAATTGGAACGCCCTCGTGGTCCCAATACCATCGGAAATCCATTCCCCCGGAACGACAGGGTAAACTCAATAGCCTTTGACGAAACTCCAAGCGAGAGCAGACCCCCTGCAATTTCCGAAACCGTCAGCATGCTGTCCCGCTATGACTGGGAGCGTGAAACCAGAGTCAAAAGGTCTCGTGACCGGGAATTCAGACAAGAACGCCCAAGGGCAACTGTCTCCCTACGATCTTTGCCCCAACCAAGGCATACAAATGGATGGATCGAACGTTCCCCAGAAGAGACTGAGTCAAACGGTAGCACGGGAAGCGGTTTAGCCTTCACAGACGATGACTTGCCGATATGTGAGAATCGGCACAACGAAGCCCTCCTCATCCTCATAAAAATAGAGATGTTCTTCCTCCCGAACGTCTTGATTGATAACGGCTCCGCAGTCAACATCATCGCTTTGAGCACACTGAAACGACTCCGCATCGACCGCTCCCTGATAAGGCCTTCACCTCGGGTAATCCGAGCCTACGATTCCACTGCACGACCAATCGTAGGAGTCATCAATCTGAGGATCCAATTCGATGCACAACTGGAGTCGGTAGAGTTCCAAGTCGTGGAAATCAAACCAACCTTCTCTGCCTTGCTGGGACGACCTTGGATACATCAGATGAAAGCGGTATCATCTACTCTTCACCAATGCGTGAAATTCATCAATGCCAATGGAGTGATCGAAGTGATCCGCGGAAGCAGTGCAATGGCAAGTGCTTGGCCAGCAAGCTACGACCCAGAAGAAGGTCCCGACATGACCGAATACTCTTCTCCAGATGAGTCTCCTACCCTGTCCCGCTACGAAGTGGATCCTTACATCCACGCTCTAAGCCGCGACGAGCTGGAAATCGAAGAGCTCATGGGTCAAGATGACAACTCTGATATATGCGACTGTGAAGAATGCTTAAGAGAGGATCAAGAGATGGATGCCCTAATGGAGATTGATCGAGGAGTAGACCCTTACTTCGCCGAAAACCCTCTTGCAAACTGGCTCATCACCGATCCCCCGGTACAAGACAACCCTCTAGCCGACACTCTCGGATCTTACGGGGACAGCCATCACAGCTTAGTTCAATTCAACATTCCGGTGTCCGACCTGGATGAACAGTGGCGCAACCTCCTCCAAGGCTTAATCAGGGAAGGAGATATAGCATGCCCCCTCGAATCAGACATTGTAAATGTCGTCCAAGCAAAGATCCCAGATAAAGAGGCAGATTCTATGAAAGTGATCAACATCAGCAAGAATCAACTCCGAATCAGCGAATGCTTCGCCCTCCTAGAAGTAGCCCTCAGCGACTTCTATCATCAAAAACCCCCAAGGACTGGTGGCAACACTAATGGAGGGACATCATCAGGGGAGCAACCAAAAACCTCCGCGATCTGGTTTGAAATCGAACCGCATGCAAGCTATTTTCCGGGACTCATGCCAAGGGAAGATTGGCCACCTGAACCAGCACCACTCCCTCTAGAGCTACAGCCATCCGAGAGTAATGAAGCCTGGTCCAATCCCTCGTCGCCTATAGTCTAGCTTCGAGTCTTGTTGTCTGTGAATTCACATCTTTTGAGTCTGTTGACGGCTTTACGCCCAACGATTGTGAGTCTTTGATCAACAATGTACAGTCTTCACGCTTTCAATAAAAGGTCCGACCTTCCTAAAAAATCATTTCATTGCATCTTTAACAAATAATGATGTTAACTAATCAAAACAGTTAATAACAATTCAAAAGGCAAACACATTAATTGAATAAATGCATCAAGCAAACGTTTAAGCATGTTGTCAAACGAGAGAAAAACCGGGCCCAAGCTGCCGAGGAGGTTTTAATCACAACGATTTGCAAGATTGCTGAAGAGCCAAAGAGACGCAAGTCCGACGCTATTTCCAGCACAGACCAGATCTTCCAATACCTCAAGAACGGGGAAATCACCTTCATGAACAAGGAAGGCCCACACACAGAAGGGGTCAAAACCAAGAGCATCATGGCCCTAAAATGCCTCGCCTCTCACTTCGTCATCCTCGGGGACATGCTATACAAGAAACGCTACTTTGGACCACTCCTACGCTGCATCAGCCAGGAAGAAGCAAACAAGTTCATGAACGAAGTCCACAATGGGGCTTGCGGTCCTCACATGAACGCCAGAGCCCTGATGCAAATCATTCTCAGGATGGGCTACTACTGGATCTCCATGGAGGCAGATTGCATCCACTTTGTCCGAAGCTGCGACAAGTGTCAACGGTTCTCCAACCTCAATCATCTACCTCCCCACGATCTCTACTGCATGACTACACCCTGGCCATTTGCCACTTGGGGAATTGACGTCATCGGAAAAATCGCTCTGCCAGGCAGCAACGGTCACGAGTTCATCTTAGTAGCCATCGACTACATCACCAAATGGGTCGAAGCCAAGTCCTACAAGGTACTCACCTCCAAGAAGGTCACGCATTTCCTCAAGGAAAACATCATCTGCCGATACGGCATCCCAAATGAGGTCATATCAGACAATGGTTCACACTTCGAGGGGGAATTCGACAGACTGCTGGCTGAATTCAAGATCACACGCCACAAATCTTCTCCCTACCGGCCACAAACAAACGGCGCCGTGGAAGCAGCAAACAAAACCCTCAAACGGATCATCCGAAAAATGACCACTCGAGGACGAGATTGGTCCGAGAAGCTGCACCTGGCACTTTGGGGCTACCGCACATCAGTCAGAACAGCCATGGGAGAAACCCCATTCGCCCTGACATACGGGATGGAAGCAATCCTTCCCATTGAACTGGAAATTCCCTCACTCCGAGTCTTTGCTTTGGAAAATGACATCAACGAAGTCGAATGGCTCCGAAGCCGACATGACGAATTGGCTCTGCTAGACGAGCGACGACTAAAGGCCATGAAACACGTCCGAGCCTATCAAAGCAGGATGGCTAGAGCTTTCGACAAGAAAGTCAAGTCCCGAGACATCAGGGAAGGCGACCTTGTACTCAAAGAAAAGCCTCCCACTCGAACCAACCCACTGGGAAAATGGAAACCCACATGGATCGGCCACTTTCGTGGTCCAAAAGATCTTCTCCTGAGGTGCCATGAAGGCGACGGACCTAGACGGCAATCCCTTCATGAATCCGGTCAACGGAAGCAAACTTCGCAGATACTTCGCCCGAAGAAGAACAAGCGTGCATCTCTTGGCACTCCATGTAGTGTCGAACTACGCGCACTGAGCCCTCTAGTCAGGAACGTAGGCAACCTTAATTGGTCCGGTCTAAAAATACACAAAAAAGTCAAAAGTTTGAATGTCAATCAAGACCTCCATCAAGCTACGCACTTTTCAAGAACACGCCCCAACGTCACCTTGACCAAGTCAAACGACGGCGGCAACATCAAAGGACATCCGAGGGTCACTCAGCATCAAACGACTGACTCATGTCTGCTTCCAAGCCAGGGGATTGTCTTCACCCTCACGCGCTTCAAAAAAAAAAAAAAAAGGACCTCGAGCAAGGGCTCACAAAAAAAAAAAGAGCTCGAGCAAGGGCTCACAAAAAAAAACAAAAGAAGCTCAAACAGAAGCTACAAAAAACGAGGTCAAGATACCCGACGCCAACAAGAGGCAAGGAAGCTACGAAAAAAGACCGTCAAAACGACTTGTCAGGGGATCATTCAACCTCTCAGCCAAGCACAAAGCCCCAGCAAAAGGGATTGCCGTCATGGCCCAGACTGCTTCAGTCCGCAAATGCAACAGAAAAGTTCAAAGATGGACGCCGACAAGGGGCACAAAAGAAACAAAGGCAAAACAAGAGATCTTGCGTCTCGACAAAGCTTTAAAAGTAAATCACAAATCACTAACGGTTACAACATTTCTTGATGAGTTCAAGCACGGTCTACTCTCAAGTTCACAACATGCTAAAAGACAGCTTAATACATTTAACAAATAATGTGTTTGCAAATGCAATGAATGGATACCTAGGAGGTCATTCCGCGCCGTCTGCGCTTGTCCCCTCGCCATTCTTTCCTTTCTTCCCTCGTCCCCAGCGAGTCTTCTTTCGCTCCACGTGAACCAACTATGCGTCTCTCAGTCCGAGATCAGGGGTCCTCCCCGTAGAGTCAAACAATCCAGCAGCTCTCAGGGCTTCATTCGCCCGTGCTTCGGCTCGGATCTCCTCCCTGCGAGTCTGCAAAAGAGGACCTCTCCCGTCAGTCGGTCAACTCTAGTCTCGTAGTCAAACAAAGTGTCTCCCGTCACATCCACGAGGGTCGAGACCGAGGCTTCGGCACTCCTAAGGCAATAGCTACTACGGCAACCGGGTCCCAGAATCGCTACCCGCCTGCTCTCCAAAGCCACTTGGGACTGCCCAACACGCTGCTCATACCACGCCAGGTACTGAGTCGTCAATACGACACTCTCTCGACGTCTAAGGAGTACCACAGGAGGGAAAGCGGAATACTTCTATACCCTCAGAAAATATAAGAAGGCACCTGAGGCTGCCATACAAAGAGGAACTATCTCCGCAGTAGCAAGGTCATCCCAGCCCAACAAAGGCTCCTGCTTCATCCCAAATTGCCGGGAAACAAGCGACGGAATATAGAAGGAGGACCACGACAAACCCGGAACTCTAACAACGTAGGACCCTTCCTGCAAGACCCTCCTAGTCTCAATCCTCCAGCTGGGAACCCACCAACGGATCGATGCGTACCAAGGCGTGCCATCCATCTCTCCCGGGCGGGTGATCCATATCCAACACAAGAGGTCGCCGAGCAAATGACCATGGGCTAAACGACGTCGGAGCCTCGGGCATGGCCTGAAGTCTCTCTCGCAGCCACAAGGTGAGCAAAGCGGGGCTTCCCCCTCTCATGAAACGATCCCCAGTCGCCAGACGGTCGATACCATGAAGAGTCTCCCCCAGCACCAACGGGACAATATCCTCTCCGGCTCTGCAGTGCCCAACAACATCTAGCAAAGCGCCATCACAAATGCCAAGGGAGATGACCATGAAGAGCGTCGCCATCACGCACAAGGCAAATGCGTCCCAAGAGACGTCACTCTCATCATCAACCATGAACCGCTCCGGCAGCGCAGAAATGTCAATATGACCCGAATCAAGGATCATGCCCTGCACTTCTTCCAACGAAATCCGCAGAAAGCCTGCCAGCTTCACGCTCACGGCAGCACCACCAATCAAAGGAAGCGAGATGGCCTCCACCTCCGGTCCTCCAATCAAAGCCCGAAAATCCTCAAAAGTGGGCACCATTTCGTTGTAGGAGAAACAGTACACATGCCTCCTAAAATCCCAGAACTTCGCGGCAGCCCGCAACAAATCCCAATCAGGAACCAACTCCTTAAAAGACCAAATCGAGCAAAGACGAAACCTTACCTCGAAAGCCCGTCTCTGATGCCTCATACGGCGCCGCATCCACGTTTTCAGCTGCTCAAGGAAGTGTGCTTGCCTCTCCTGCGAAAGCCTCGGCAAAATTCTAGGAACGTACGAAGAATCCATGGCAAAAATGGAGGTTTCTAGAGAAAATGGGGAAGAAAGCTCGAAAATGGCTGCAAATGGGGAAATGGGGAAAAGTCCACACCGGAAAGCATTTATGTCCTCCCAAAAAGCAAAGGTGGTCCGTACGGACCTCTTTGCAATGCAGGTCTGTCCGTACGGACCTCTTTGCAACCATAACCCATTTCCCCAGCAAACAGTACAATAACCACTGTCCTCAGCAGGACCTTGCTCCAAACTGCCCAAACACTGGCCAAAGCCATTTCAGGCAAACATACACTACCCACCAACGCACCCTCAGCTCACGTGGCATGCACAAAAATAAAATAAATAATAGCAACCATTCCTAGGCCAAATCCCGGGAATCACAAAAACGACATTACATCTTAAAATAGAATACTTTTGCCATGCAAATACAAGTGTTTTATTACAGGTACCCATAAATGTTTGTTGCTAAACAAAAAGAAAAAGAGAGAAGATATGGAAAGAGGGAAAGCAAATGAATCCTAATCAGACTCCTCAGCATCATCATCCTCGCCAAGGTCCTCCAGAGAGAAGTCGGGCATCCCGGTGAACTCGCCCGTCACGTCCTCGTCATCAGAGTACAGAGCCCCTCCGGAGGCCGGTACTCAAAGTACTCAAGGATCAAATCCGGCGAAAGGATCAAAGAAAGAAGGCTCGACAAACCCTCACCCCTGTGCATCCCGCTCGAGGAAAGAAGCTGGTAAAGGGTCTGCGGCCTCGGAGCTCCGAAGACGTCCGGCATCCATGCTATGCCGCCCCGCGAAGGTCCCTCCCGCTTTGTGGCTCGCTCGGCTCTCGGTGGAGGAGCATCTATAGAATGCCTCGAAGGCATCGGCTGGTACGCCGGCATACGACGCGAAGACCTGCAAGACATCTTCGATGCCATCTTCTTCGCAAAGGACCTCATCGCCACATAACGGCGAAGTCAACATATCATAAGCTCTCCCTGACCTCGCACAATCCGCTGCCAAGGAAACGCTCAAAGAATACAAGCTTATACTCAACAACAAAAAGAGAAAAATACGTAAAGGATGCCAATATGGAAAAGAGTAAGCACACTCACCGATCTATCAGATCCACTCGATATGCAAGCAGAGCTCGCCAGAACGGGTACAGACACCCTCCTCCTCGATCCATCCCCACGGACATACGTGAAATCCAGCCCCGGCATCGGAACCTCTAGAGGACGTGACGAGCCAGTCTGTCTTTCCCTCACCAACACCTATGGCGTCCTCAGCTTTTGCCTGACCAAGGCCGCATACTCCTCACCCTCCAGGACGAACTCCTCGGCACTCACGCCGGATCGGTACCTCTCATACTCCAGCACGTCCATATCAAGAGGACTCATCATATGGAAGGGCGGATCCCTCGGAGCCACGGGAAGCACACCCGGGCCATGCTGCCAGAAGACCCGCTCCCCCAGGTACATGACATCACAAGTCAAGCCCCGCAGCATCTTCCGTCGCGCGCCGTCACCTCAGAGCCCCTCGAACTCATCGCCTCATACCGAGCCCACGGAAACAAAACAAACCCCTCCGGCTACCTCTCTCCGCACGCTCCCGCACATCCTCAGTAGCGATGGTGAGCTTCCCTCTGCTGGTCCTCCTCTTCCTCGCCGAGCGGGCCCAGCCCAACATAGCGGGATACGCTGCTACGGCCCCAGGATCTCTATCCCACGGGAAGCACTGAAAGATCTCGTAGAACCACACCTGTGACAAAACAGAAGGGGCTCAGTGCAAAAGAAAATGGAGAAAGCGACAAGTTGCTAAATCAAAAACAGCAATAAACTCATACCTCCAAAGCAAAGTCAAAACAGGCCAAAGAACTGGCCACACCCCGGCTAAACCGGTCCAAGGAGAAGTAGAGCTCGGCCAGGCCCGCCTCGCCCCAAGCGATATCACAAACTCTCTCCAGATCAATCAAGCTCTCCAACAGAGTAAAAGGAGCCGCAGTCGCGTGGTTCGAGAACAAAGTCTCGGAAAGTGCAAACCACAAAAAGGAGCGCGCCAGCCCGCTCCGTCACCCGGCCGGTACTCCCGAACATAGGCCCCGATACCGGCCGTGATCCTCGGCTCCACATCACTATACAACATGCCCTGCCCCTCGCAAGGACGAGGCTCAAAGCCCAGCAGCTCGGTCAACACATCATCAGCTATCATATCTCTCCACCGCACTGGCCCTCCTTTGAAGGAAAGCCCGAACATCGCCCACTCCAACGGCAACGCAAGAACCGGCCGTCAATGTAAGCCCGAACCTCGCCCACTCAACGGCAATGCAAGCACCGGCAGTCAATGTAAGCCCGAACATCGCCCACTCAACGGCAACGCAAGCACCGGCAGTCAATGTAAGCCCGAACTTCGCCCACTCCAACGGCAACGCAAGCACCGGCCGTCAATGTAAGCCCGGACCTCGCCCATTCAACGGCAAAACAAGCGCAAGAAGGAGCCAACACCTCCCAGCACAAATCTCAAGGCACAAAACGCCTCCAAAATGCTCGTCGACAACGCAAGCACCGGCAGTTAATGTAAGCCCGAACTTCGCCCACTCCAACGGCAACGCAAGGACCGGCAGTCAATGTAAGCTCGAACTTCGCCCACTCAACGGCAACGCAAGCACCGGCCGTCAATGTAAGCCCGGACCTCGCCCACTAGACGGCAAAACAAGCGCAAGAAGGAGCCAACACCTCCCAGCACAAATCTCAAGGCATAAAACGCCTCCAAAACGCTCGTCGACAACGCAAGCACCGGCCATCAATGTAAGCCCGAGCTCCTCCCCAACAAGTCAAAGGGAAGTCGTACAAGACTACATATCCCCAGCACCGGCCGTCAATGTAAGCCCGGACCTCGCCCACTCAACGGCAAAACAAGCGCAAGAAGGAGCCAACACCTCCCAGCCCAAATCTCAAGGCACAAAACGCCTCCAAAACGCTCGTCGACAACGCAAGAACCGGCCATCAAAGTAAGCCCGAGCTCCTCCCCAACAAGTCAAAAGGAAGTCGTACAAGACTACATATCCCCAGCACCGGCCGTCAATGTAGGCCCGGACCTCGCCCACTCAACGACAAAACAAGAGCAAGAAGGAGCCAACACCTCCGAGTACAAATCCCAAGGCACGAAACGCCTCCAAAACGCCAAATGGTGAAGCAATCACCGGCCATCATCCTTGCCCACTCATCGACAACACAAGCACCGGCCATCAAAGTAAGCCCGACGTCACCCTCTCAGCAGGAAAAGCCCCTACAAGGCCACGATAAATCCCCAACGGACGAACACCGGCAGCCATCGTAAGTCCAACCTTCTCCCCAGCGGACAAAGCACGAGGCATCTAAACCTCTCGCAATCAAAGCTCAAGGCAGCCATGCCTCCACAACCGCAGTCAGAAGACGACTCAAGTTTTCATACATGACACCACCGCAGCCAGAAGACGATTCAAAGTCCTCACGCATGGTAAACTGCAGTCAGAAGATGACTCAAGTTTTCATACATGACACCACCACAGCCAGAAGACGATTCAAAGTCCTCACGCATGGCAAACCGCAGCCAGAAGACGATTCAAAGTCCTCACGCATGGCAAACCGCAGCCAGAAGACGATTCAAAGTCCTCACACATGGCAAACCGCAGCCAGAAGACGATTCAAAGTCCTCATGCATGGCGCAACCGCAATCAGAAGACGATTCAAGTCCTCGTACAATCTCCAGCCCGTAAGGCTTTAAACCACTCAGTCTGGGAGACTGTATAAATCAGCCAAACTACTATCACCAGCCCGGAAGGCTTTAAACCACTCGGTCCGGAAGACCGTATAAACCTCCACCATCACTATCTCCAGCCCGGAAGGCTTTAAACCACTCGGTCCGGAAGACCGTATAAACCTCCCAAATCATTATTCCCGGGCCGGAAGGCCTTAAACCACCCGATTAGGAAAATCGTAAAATTTCCATCCCAGGACACCACCACGTCCTCACAATTGACCTCGGCGGTCACCACATCTTAGGACACCACCACGTCCTCACAATTGACCTCGGCGGTCACCACATCTTAGGACACCACCACGTCCTCACAACTGACCTCGGCGGTCACACAACACTTCAGGGCACCACCACGCCCGCACTCACAGATTCACGACCTCTGAACTACGACCAGGCTTGATTCCCGCCAGGGATACGTAGGAATCCTATCACAGGGCCCAGCCATCGACCTATGCGGTCACCCAGGACACCACCACGTCCTCACAACTGACCTCGGCGGTCACACAACACTTCAGGGCACCACCACGCCCGCATTCACAAAACACTCACCCCACACCCGAACTACGACTGTGCTTGATTCCCGCCAGGATACGTAGGAATCCTATCACAGGTCCAAAGCCTCGACCTAAACGGTCACACAATAGGACACCACCACGTCCTCACACCGACCTCCCCTGGCCACTTTATCTCCCAAAGACGCGATCCAGATTAGGACCCTTATCTTATCGGCGACCCCACTTCTTTCATAAGTGACGTCGTCGAGGGCTTCGTAAGTACCCCAATCTGGATCACACCCTTTCAAGCACACGGGAAACACCGCAGACTCATCAACGCAGTCTCGATGACCTCTGGCACTCAAAACCCTCTCAAAACACCCAGCCAAACCAAGGGAGGAGCCTTTCTGGGATAAAAAGGGACAAAAGGACCTTTTGGGAATTTTCAGAAATTGGAAAAGCAATAATGGTCCGTACGGACCTCTTTGCTTTAATAATTACCGAATCCCCTTAAAGTCCACAATATTCCCTCAAATCCCTAAGTAATCATCACTCCCATACATGGTTGGTCCGTACGGACCTTATTGCGGCTCTAGTTGGTCCGTACGGACCTTCTTGCAAGGGGACACCATAATTACAGAATATTCACCATCATCACATATTCCCTCAAATCGAGGAAAACCAAGATTCTGGTTTACCTAGAAGGTCCGTACGGACCTTCTTGCACGAAAATTTTTACTATAAATAGAGGGCTCCCCCTCCTCATTTTCACACACCTCCCACTTCTCTCTTCCTCCCTAAGCCTTCAGGCTTCCCCTCTAAGTCCTCTCGAGGCACTCCCGGCCCCTTTCGGATCCTTCCGAGGCCTTCCGAGCTCCCTTGTGGTGCTCCGAAGCCACTCCGAGCGCTCCTGCGATGCTCCCGCGCTGCCCCGAGGCACTCTCGAGGTACTCTGAGGCCCCTCGTGGTACTCCGAGGCCTTGCCTGGTCTTTCCACGGTGTCCCGGCCCTTTCCGAGTCAAACCGGCAATCCCAAACCACGCCGAACCTCTGCCCGAATCCAGCCAACGATTCCAACGCACGCCGAACCTCTGCCCGAGTGATCCCTGCGATCCCCACGCACGCCGAACCTCTGCCCGTACGCAGCCTGCAACCTCAACTCACGCCGAAACTCTGTCCGCAGACAACCGGCATCTCCCGAAGCAATCCCGATCCGTACCGGAACGCTACTCCGACCTCAAACACTATTCCTCAGCGGAAGACAGATACGAACCAACATTGGTAAGGCTTCCTTCCATTACTATTTCAATACATTTCAATACGTAGTGTACAATGTAGACATCCGACACAGCATGCATTTTTAAAAGCACACACACACACACAACATTTAAAAGGATATTAGGGGTATCCGAAAGACTCGTTTTACGAGGCGACTCGGGTGAGCTCTAGTATTCTAATATTCTCTTCCCGAGGAGTCATCTGACCTCCGAACTCAAAATCTCATCACACAAAAACAGTTTAAAATTATCTTTAAACTGATGCCCTTTTTCAATGTTTTGGGCTTAATAAAAACGACGTGGCGACTCTACAAATGCGAAAACAAACGGCGAGACACCTCCAAATGAAATGATGCCAGATGCCGGGGCGCGAGCGCGCTGCCTCTCGGATCCGGGTAATTTCAGCGACTGCTTTTTTTGCCATCGCCAAAAGCAATCGGGAAAGACCAGTTTTCTTGTAGTGTACCAATCCCTTCGGGTAGGCATTCGACCTATCTGCTAGCTGTATCACAACTCTGGTGTCCTGCAGTGGTCCCAACTTAAGAGCTTTAAACAACGAATATGGCATGACGTTGATTGAGGCCCCCAAGTCTAACATTGCCTTATGCTCAGAAGCATCCCCCAAAGTAACTGGAATCACGAACATCCCTAGGTCACTGCACTTCTTAGGCAATTTCCGCTGATACACTGCAGACACGTGCTTGCTAACCTTATCCTTCTTCATTCTCCTCTCCTTCTGATTTCTCTTCAGAGTACACAACTCCTTCAAAAACTTGGCATAACTCGGGACATTCTAAAGAAGATCCAAGAAAGGAATATTAACCTCTAACCTCTTGAAAGTATCGTAAATAGCCTTGTCAGGCTTTGGCTTTCGATGTTCTTTCAAGGCCTCGAGGAATGGAACCTCAGGCTCATATACAAGAGCCTTAACCTCTGGTGCAACTTCTGTCTGATCTAGTGCCTTATGTAGTGGCTCTGAAATCTCAACCTCAACCTCAGGCTCCTCAGCTACAACCTTATCCTGCAACTCCTTACCACTTCGAAGAGTGATCGCACATGCATTCTGCTTGGGATTCGGTTCAGTCTGTGATGGCAACTTTCCCAAATTCTGAGCCTCCAACCTACCCACAACATCAACAATCTGCCCCATCTGTCTCTCAAGACCACTGATACTCGTATCAGTCCTCTGCTGATACAATAGAAAACCACTGGATAAGGTGGTTATACTCTGAGCCAGGGTACGGAACATATCTTCTGTAGACTGTCCCTGCTGTTGCGGCTACTGTGGCTGTTCCAGTGGCTGCTGCTGCTGTCCATATGGTGGTCTATAAGCGTTGTACTGATTACCCTGGTACTACTGCTGCTGATAACCCTGCTGATTACCAAACTGCTGTCCTTGACCACCCGACTGATTCTGCTGCTGACCTGTACCCCATCTGAAATTAGGATGATTTCTCCAGTTAAGGTTATAGGTGTTACCCATCGGTCTCTGTCCCTACTGCGCAAACCCAACTGCAATAACATCCTCCATCTCACCCCGTCTGTAAAGAAGGGCACGAATCTATAGGGTGCGTAATGTCATAACAAATCCCACATGGCTTCGGCGTCTGTCCCAGAACCAATTGCTTTACAATACCCTTAAGATCCTCCATATCTGTCTCGAGCTTATTGGTCAAATACTGTTAGAACCCATTGCGCTAACCTGTCTCATATTTGACCTCTTACCATGGGTCCTCGTACTCTTAGCTAGCTCCTCGATCAACCTTTTAGCTTCCTCGGTGGTCTTATTCAAAATACTCCCCCCACAACATGAATCCACTAATCTCTTGTCCTGAATGGTCAACCCTCCATGAAAATAGACGATCAGCTGGTCCTCAGTAAACCCATGATATGGACAACTCCTACAAAGCTTGTGGAAGCAATTGTAGTAGTCATATAGGGTCTCATTTGCCTTTTGCTCCATATTGCTGATGTCCCTCTTCATAACATTAATCTGGTCCTGAGGGAAGAACTTTTCTAGGAATACCTCTTTCATCTGCTGCCATGTCGTGATGCTATTAGGTGGCAAGTGATAATACAACTCATTCGCGTTATCTTTCAGTGTGAAAGAAAATGCCCTCAAAAAAAGATGCTCGATCGGAAAAGATGTCGGCTTCATACTCTGACAGATTTGCACAAACTGAGAGATATGCTGATTGGGATCCTCTCCGGGCATCCCTGTGAAGTGCGGTAGCTGATTGAGTAGCCCCGACTTCAACTTAAATGTCACCCCTGCAGGTAAGGCGGGGAATTGGACGGCATGTGGTTGCTCATTCCAATTCGGGGCAGTCCTTTGCCTCAATGTCTGTGGTGGAACTGCTTGTTCACCACCACCTGCATTATCTCCATCCTGCATCTCTTCAGCTAACAATATCCCCTTGACTCTCCTGCTTTGTTGTCATCCTTTCCTGAAAGATCTTTCGATTTCTGGATCAAACGAAACAATCAAATCGTTAGTAGAATGAGTGTGGACCATACACGGTTCCACACTACAGGATAACAAGTAATAAATATAACTAAAGAGATAACAATTAAAGAATTAACAGAAAAATAAAACAAATAAGAAAAGAAAAAGAACGCAAACAATAACACCGCTCCCCGGCAACGGCGCCAAAATTTGGTAGGCTTAATCGCACACCTACTAAATTAAACCGGGACTCGGCCACATGAATGTAGCAAAGGTAAGTCCAGGGTCGAACCACTGAAGAACGGTATTGCAAATGAACTCGTCACACACACAAATGGGGGGGTTTTGTTTGAGATTTTTAATTAATTCCTAAGGCAGAAAAAAATAAACTAAGTGTTTGAAAGAATAATTTAAAGAAACTTCAGACTTGATACTGTCACCGGATTTTAATTCTAATATCACTGATAATTCTTTTCATCGTAATTTTTGTTCACTTGATCACGAGATGTATTTCAATCTCTGTCTCTTCTTTCAGTTTAGTGTATAGCAGTGGAACACTCACTATAAACCCTAATTAAAATTAAACCTAAATTGGCACAGAAAAGGTCTAAAGATTAATTGATGATGCTTTAAGAGACTAAAATCAAGAACGCTTTCTAAGGTTAATTAGATAATCATCTAATCTTGCCTACTTCCTGAATTGCTATGGCACATACACAATTTGTGAAGATACAACAATTAAAACCCTAATTCTGGCACAGAACGAGTAATCTAGCAAAGATCAATAAGGAGGACAAGTGAATTGGCCAAATCCACAAACCCTATAAATCAATCTAAATCAATACAAGCAAGATTATGAACAAGAATTAATTAGGAAAAAAAAAAGAAATACCTCAATTGAAATAAAAATCCGGATCAAGATCTCAAATTCAAAGCATTGGAGTTAGGCTTCCATGGAAAAGCTCAACTCTCTAAGAAAAATAAACTAAAAGATGAACCCTAAAACAGAAGTTGAAAAGAAGTATTTATACTCTTTCAACCAATAAACTAAACCTAAATAATAAAAGAAAAAGGAAAAAAAATAAATAAATTAAAACTCCAAAAGTCTTTTCCCAGCGGTCAACGCCTAGGAGCCCACACACCAACTTCCTTGGTCTTCCCGTTCACGTGCAACAAAATAGTTTCCTAATCTCCTTTAATTACTTTGGTCCTCCTACTTTCCAACATCTCAATCTGGTCCCCGAACTCTGCTACTTTGCAGTTTGGTCCCTGCAGTCTCTTAATTCTTCACATCAATCCCTGGACTTTTCAACAATGCAGAACAGCACCTCAACTTCCAGAAATTTCAGTTTGAATCTATACTCCTCCGCCTCGGTTGACTTTGACTTTGCTTTGACTTTAACTATTCTTGATACTCATGACTTTGAAGCTCATCAAAATTACATCTGGAAAATAACTAAATAAATACGACTATTTTATCCCCGAATTACAATAAAAACTCAAATGATAAATAATGCCCCAATTACATCAAATCTAGTCTAAGTACATCAAAATGAATGAAAACACATAGAAAAATGAGGGAAATAATATATACAAAATTCACCACATCAGTCAGCATCAATTGTTTCCTACTGCCAGTGCAAGTGATCTTTTATACAGTGTATTGATTAATAAGTGCCAGTACATGTATGTATAAAATGACAATGCATACCAATTTAACTTCACTCAAATCAGTTCCCTCAGCATCATTAAAATTAAGATCAATCCAGTGTTTAAAACAATCAGTGATTTCTTGCCCTGCTTTTGATATAACATCGTCAGAACTCTTCGTTGTACGTTGAATCCAAGAAGCATGTATAACACATTAATAACATCAAATTTAAAAATGCACACAAATATAATTTAATTAACAAACAATCATAGATAAAATAATTTTTGAATGTACTAGCATCATAGATAAAGAACTTACACAATGACTAAGCCCAAACATAAACTTCTTCATTCTACCAGACTTTCGCTCCATATTATTAAGAAGTATAGCCCAACAATCGACAGTATTTGAAGTTATTTCCGTGTCTTCATCCAAGCTCAAAATATCTTCAAGCGTTAAGCTATGGAACATTTTGTAAATAGGATGGCAATTGCTATAAAATAAAAATAAATTAGTAAATGCTTTTACGTACAAGTGTATACATTAATAAAAGGTGCCAGTGTTTGGGTATTGATAAATTTATAGCTTACTCCTTAAGATTTCTTGAAAAGTGTGTAGACATGCGCATGTCAACAGCCTCCTTTCTTAGCTTCAACATCGGTTGCAAAACATCAGCATTGCTAATCATAAATTGAGAACAGTATACAACTTTCTCGTTAGCTGCTCCACAATCCAGTGTGCACCCTACGTTCAACATCTCATAACAACTCCTAAAGCTGCTCTCATTTATATTCGTAATAATATTTTCAACATCTCAATCAATCCGTTCACCATCATCATCATCATCATCATCATCATCATCATCATCATCATCATCATCATCATCATCATTTAATTGCTGTTCTTTCTGCTCTGTATATTCTCTTCTTTCCTCACCAGATACCTGAGATAAAAGGTCAAATGATGGAATTGAACCTTTTTTTTTTTTTTTACCATATCAGCTTTTGTTGTCTTCAAAATGTCTGAAACAATATTATCAATCTCAGAAAAATATTCATCGTTAAAAATATTTTCTTCTACTTCCTCCCCCTCCCCTTTCCCCTCATTCTCTTTCTCTTTTCCCGTCTCATCTGCTGCATTTTTTCCCTTATCCTTCATGATACATTTAAGTCTTTCAAAATGTGCATGGACAGCATTATCATGGTCCTTCCTCAATATATCCCATGACTCCTTAGCAGCCTACATCAATGAAAAATAGTAAGAATGAGTTCAATTGTGTCAGTTTCAGATTGTAATTGTGCCAGTCCAAGTAATTAATAGTGCCAGTGCAGCCAAATGAATGTGCCAGTGCGTGTATTTTAAGCGCCAGTACATAATATTAATTGTCCAAGTGCAAGTAATGAATAGTGCCAGTGCAGCCAAATGATTGAACCAGTGTGGGTATTTTAAGTGCCACTGCAAGTAATCAATAGTGCCAGAGCAGCCAAAAATTTGTGCCAATGTGTGTATTTTAAGTGCCAGTACATGTTATTCATTGTGCCAGTGTGAGTAATCAATAGTGCCAGCATAAGAAATTCAAAGAACCAGTATAAGAATTTCAAATTGACAGTACTTACATTGCTTGATTATGCATTTCTTTCCTTTACAGCACTTTCAATCCTTAACGGAATATATTCTTCCTGAAAATCACAGGGTACATCATCCACAAAATCATCTTCAACGCTAGTTATAGGATAAACATGCTTTCCATAAAAAATTAATTTTCCCCAACCAACTTTTGCTTCAGAATCAATCCTCAATTTGAATTTTTGAGCATTCCAATGATTAATCAAAGGGAGAACAGTTGATTCTTTCCCCCCTTGAAATGGAAATCTGTGAAGGTAAGCAATCACCAACACCATCACACAACCACTACAGTTTTTTGAATTCTTGTGATTCTTATACCTCGTTACACCCTCACATAATTTATCCAAAACATATTGACACCAATCAAACTTGCTAATCTGTGAAACGTCTTCAACAAGGCTTAATAGTGACACGTCAATTGTTTTAGTAACTACTGGGGCAAGAAAAATTCCAACAACAAATAGTAAAAACAAGCGTTTAAATTCATTCCCACCTTGATGTAACTCAGAAATGCGTTCCAAAAGTTTATAGGCAGGAAGACCATCTTTAGTATGCCCAAATTCTTCAAAATATCGATTTCTAAATTCCATATTTACGCTTGATGATCAATTTACCTTAGCCTTTGCAGCATTCCTAGGTAGAAAAAATATATCAAAAACATATGATGTTGTAATAACATATTTCTCTGATGATTTAATTTGTTGTATCCTTGTTAGTGGTTCAAATCTCTCAACAAGAAACTGAACAAGCCTAAGCGGCAATACCTTAACCTCAAGACTCAACAAAGATCCAAATCCAATAGCCCTAACATCTCTCTGCTGGTCTGGAGTTAAACAGAGCTCAACAAGTCTTTTAGGAGTACACGAATGCTCAAATTTAACACCCCCTGTAGGCCTCTTACTAGTGATATCAAAATCATCATCATCCGCACGCGGGGTCTTAGCCTGATGGTTAGAGTTCATGGCTTTCAACCTGAAGGTCATGGGTTCGATTCCCCCACCAGTGGTTAGAGGGAATGACATTGCCCTCCCTAGCATAGCTAGGCGCCTCTGTGAAGTGCATCAAGGGGGGAGCGGTGAAATGTGTTGATCCCCTTCTTGAAAATAGAAAAAAAAAAAAAAAAAAAAAGAGAAAGAAAAAAAAAAAAAATAAAATAAAATCATCATCATCCACAACTCTTTTACGCTTTGATAGAACTGAAAATAAATATCAAAAAACAATACATCAGTGCCAACAGTATGATTTCAAAGTGCCAATGTTATGATTCCAAAGTGCCAGTGTTATGATTTCAAAGTGCCAGTGTTATGGTTTCAAAGTGCCAGTGTTATGGTTTCAAAGTGCCAGTCTTACGGTTTCAAAGTGCCAGTATTACGGTTTCAAAGTGCCAGTGTTATCAATAGTGCCAACATTTGCTTATGTTTGCAATTAAATGTGAAAGTGCAACTGTTTCGATAGTGCCAGTACAAGTAAATGTGAAAGTGCAACTGTTTCAAAGTGCCATTGTTAGGGTTTCAATAGTGCCAACATTTGCTTATGTTTGCTTGTGTTTTCTAAAGTACCAGTGTCACGAACATAATGTGTCAATGCATCAATCCATAACAATAGGTGGAAATCGAAGAAAAATATGACTGAAAACAAGTAAAATCATACCTTCGTTACACTGCTTGCTCCTGATTTCCTTGGCTTGGCCGGTCATAATGTCGGATAAGAAGTAAAAATACGAATGAAAACAGTTCGGAGATGAAAAAAATCGGTGGAAATTGATGAAGAACAATGACGAAATTGATGAAGAACAATGACGGAAAATCGAATTGAAGAGCACAAATGACGAAAGGAAAAATTAAATTGAACAACTACGCCGCGAGAAATTGAACCGGACCGGAAAAGCGTATGAACCGTTTGTTAAATTGAATCGCGAGTCAAAAACACGTTTTTTGTTAAGCTTAACAAAAAATGCATTTTTTACAAGATTTTTGCTTTTAAAAAACACTATTCTAAAAAATACACTAATCAAATTAATGATATATCCATCGTTTCATACTTTTTAAGGACACCATTTATAATAAGAAGTAAGTGGAAGATTACTATAGATCTTCTTTAAATAAAAAGAAATCTTTTAGTATTATAAAATGTGTTACTTTTATTTGTTTATTGTGGAATACCACATTATTCTCAGTCTTTCCTCATGAGTATTGATTGCTCAAAAATGTCAAATACTTACGGCGGTAATAATATTATCACCAACCCATTGAAACATAACAACTTCTCTTCTCAAAAAGTGTTCGAGTCGTCTTTAATTAATTTTGTTTCTTCAATCCCGTTTTAAGTTAATCTATAATTTTATATGAAAAATAATTATATCTATCTATCTAATTTTATTTTTTATTTACCATTAGAAATATTATTAACAATAATTTTTACAATTACATAAAAATAATTACATCTAACCTCTCAATTTATAAAAACTTAATCTCTACGCAATTCTAATTATATCTATCGAATTATTTTCCATGTCAAGTTAATTGAATAGGCATCGATCAAAAAGCAGTGCAATTTTTTCATATCGCACCCCATGTTAAGTTTAAGGTATATGTTGACATGAAAAAACTTAACATGTCTTAAAACTGCACCAACTCCAAATTCAATCAATTGTTCTATATTTGATGATTTGAGGGCAAACGATACAATACTCCGGTTAGGTTAGAAGCCGATATTGATTTTCTTCATTGGATGGATTAGAGATAAATGATACGAGTCGCTCGAACTTGATTCAGTTATTTGTATTAATTTACATGTTAGTTGTTATACTTATCTGCGCGTGTATTTTTAGCTAGATTAACTTAAATTAGTGGGAATTAAAAGTTTTGTGGAAATTAAGGCGGAAGGAGAAAACTATGTGATAAAGTAACTTTAATCACCAAAGTAATTCCAAATTTGTCTTTCTCATCACAACAGATTCACTTGAAGATTTCATTAATAAAACAAAGACAATATTAACGGCACCATTACAAGCTTGGACCACTTAATTAAAACCACTAAATACTTGTACATCGCATAGTAAAGTGATCGTGAACGAGTCAAACACTCCTTATTTAGTACAAATGTGGTCAACTTACACACAGTTGCATGCTTTTTATAGTTATTTTTGCATGCTTAATTGCTAATTTATCAGTTCTGAGGCTTGACATCAGTGGCTTCACCTGCATGACCGCAGCAAAGTCCAGCGCAGTCAGGGTGATAGCAGTGATGACCTCCACCGTAACTTCCTTCGACTTGACCACCACCACCACCTCCACCATGTCCTCCAACTCCGCCATGACCACCACCTCCGCCATGTCCTCCACCTCCACCATGACCTCCATGTCCACCACCACCATGGTATCCGTGACCTCCACCATCGCCTGGACCACTACCATAAATTCCACCATGTCCTCCACCACCTCCACCACCTCCACCATGGCCTCCGCCTCCACCGTGACCTCCATGGCCGCCGTGTCCACCATGGTATCCACTAGATTCATACTTGGCATTTTCTACTCCATTTTCCCCTTCAGTTACATCAACTGCACAATATAACTTGCAAGTGTTAGAAATGCATAGAACCAATGGAGTTGCTAGATAGTTTATGTTTCAAAAATGTAGTATGAAAAAAAAAAAAGAAAAAAAGCTTGAATTTATGATTATAAGTTTGAATATTGAATCTAAAATATCTATGAATAAAAAAAAAAAAAAAAAAAAAACTAACGGTTATCCTTTGAAGCGACGGCCAAGTCCCTAGCGGCCACCTCTGAGGCAATGAGAAGAACAATAGCAAAAGAAAGGCCGAGAAGAAGAAAGAGTTTAGAAGCCATTTTGTGATTATGTTTCAGAAGAAATAATATGGAAGAAGTGTGAGAATGCTAGCGTGTTCTTGTCTCTATTTATAGAAAACGAGCAAGGGGAGAGGGCGTGGAAATACTCCTCCATCGTTCCAAAAAGATATTGTGACTATAATTTTTTTATTATGCCCTTGTTGATGGTTAACAACTAAGGTGATCTTATCCCTAATCAGGTAATCTAGTGGAGAAAAATAAACCGTCATCATGCTGCACAGGCCCTAATCAACATGTTGGGGATTTGGTTCCAATTCTTGTTAATCAATACAAGATAATAAATAGCACCCATGCACACAACAGAAATAAGAACACGCTATCAAAGAAATAAATAACACAAGAGAATTGTTTATCTAGTTTACCAGTTAATTGGTTACGCCCGGGGGCACTGCCAAGCTAGCTAGAATCTTGCACTATAATATATCAAATATGAGATACAATAAGTTTGGGGGCGGAACATTGCTTATATAGGCACCCCGAAATAGTTCTAAACCCTAGATAATTAGAAAATCCCGAAATCAAATTTTTGGCCTAGCATATGTGAGCATGTCCATGCTAATTATATATAAGGCATGACCGTGCTAGGCAAAAAATAAAAAAAAAAACTATCTACAGTGACATGAACGTGTCATTTATTCAGCACAACCGTGTCAGTATAAAATAACACCAAAGTCCCTGAAAATCTCAAATCCCTTAATTACACACTTGCCGTGTCAACCAGTTTTGGTTTCTCTTTGATATTTTCTTCCTTATTTATCAGCCTATTACCTTGGTTGGACTCTATTCTAGCAATCTCCCATCTAGAGATCAACCATATCAAACTCCCTTGTCCGTTCCTTCACTTGTTCCTGGCTGCAACCCAATATTTTTTACCCGGATTGCTTTGGAATCCACCAAGTATTCCAACAATAAATGCAAGGTCTGGACGAGTACAGACTTGCGCATATATTAAGCTTCCTACTGCCGATGCATAAGGGATATTTTCCATAAACTTGAATTCTATATTATTTTTAGGACATTGCTTTGAACTAAATTTATCTCCTTTAGAAACAGGGGTGTCATGTGGTTTACAATTTTTCAAGTCAAACCTTTGTAATATCTTCTCTATATAACTCTTTTGCGACAATCCTAAAATACCCCGTGAACGATCACGGTGAATTTGGATTCCTAATACAAAATATGCCTCACCAAGATCTTTCATTTCAAATTTGTTTGAAAAAAATTTCTTAGTTTCATTAATAAGGTCTTTATCATTACTAGCAAGTAAAATATCATCCACATATAAGACCAAAATATAAATCTACTCCCACTGAACTTATGTATGTACAATCTTCAGCAAGATTCGTTTCAAAACCAAATGAAAGAATTACTTGATTGAATTTTAAGTACCATTGACGAGAAGCTTGCTTGAGCCCATAAATGGATTTTTTAAGTTTACAAACTAATTGATTAGTTTGATCTAAATCAGTCACCATTTTTGGTTTCAATTCATATAGATGGTTTCCTCAATGTCTCCATTGAGAAAAGCCGTCTTTATATCCATTTGATGAAGTTCAAGATCAAAATGTGCTACAAGTGCCATATAATGATCCTAAAAGAGTTTTTTTTTAGACGATACCGGAGAAAATGTTTCTTTATAATCAATGCCTTCTTTTTTAGTGAATCCCTTAGAAACAAGACGAGCCTTATATCTTTCCACATTACCTTGTGAATCTCTTTGATCTTAAAGATCCATTTACATCCGATGGGTTTCACATTTTTAGGTAATGGAACAAGATCTCAAACGTCATTGTATTTCATGGATTTCAACTCTTTATTTATGACATTGATCCATTTATGAGAATTTGGACTATTAATGGCTTCATGGAAGGTGAATGGTTCATCTCCCACTAAGTCTAAATGTTCATCATTCTCAGCAAGATACACATCATAATCAGCCGGAATTGCACTCCTTCTTACTCTATTATATCTCCTTAAGGGCACCGATTCTTCTTGATTTTGAGGTTGTTGAATTTGATCCTCATTAACAACATTTTCATGTTGTTCTATAATTATAGGAGGTTCTATATTGTTTTGAATTTCGTGTTCCTGTTGAATTTCAAGTATAAGTACTTGATTTTCAATAGGAACTATGGGAAGAGTTATAGAAATGTATTCCTCTTCCTCTTCAAATTCAAAACTATTCCTAATTTCCCCTCCAAATTCAACATCCTCAAAAATCTAGCATTTTTCGTCTCAAAAATGTTCTAGTTTTCGGGTCATAAAATTTATATCCCCTAGATCTCTTAGTATACCCTACAAAGTAACTACCAACGGTCTTAACGTCCAGTTTTCCCTAATTAGGCCTATAAGGCCTAGCTTTTGCTGGACAACCCCATACATGAAAAAGATTTAGGGACGATTTCTTATTCGTCCATAATTCATACGGAGTTTTGTCGGTAGCCTTTGAAGCAGCTCTATTGAGAATATAAGTAGCGGTTTTTAATGCATTGCCCATAGTGAGTGAGGTAAAGAAGTACAAGAAAACATACTTCTTACCATATTCTTAAGGATTCTTTTATGTCTCTCCACTACACTATGATAGGTTTGCCCGGCATGGTGTAGTGAGGGAAAATCCCACACTCTTCAAGATAGCGAGTAAAAAGGACCCGGACGTTATTCACCCAATACGTTATACCGTCCGTAGTATTCACCACCATGATTGGATCTAACGTAATTAATAGTCTTTCTTATGCCTCAAAAGATTTGAAAACGTCCAATGATCAAGACTTTACATGAAGAAAATAATGTATCCATAATGAGAGTAATCATCCATGAACGTAATGAAATATTGTTGATCATTCCATGAAGGGGTAGTGAATGGTCCACAAATATCCGTATGAATTAGTTCCAAGACGTTTGATACTCTCAAAGATCCTATTTCCTTTAATGTTTGTAAATTTTTCTTTAAGACATTTAATGCAAAAGTTTTTATCCGGAGTATCAAGTTTGTTTTAGGATTCCCTCAGACATAAGCTTTATCAATTGTCCTTTTGAAGATATGACCCAAAGGCCTATGCCATAAAATACACGAATTTTCACTTGATAACTTTTGTTTAGTGCCTTTAGTTTTTGGTTTTATTAATATGAGACTCTTTAAATGACTTGACTGTGTCAAGTACATAAAGATTATCACTATATGATAAAGTACTAGTACCAATAATCTTTAAATTGAAATAAATCACATTTATTATTTACCAAACGAATAGGAATAACCTTCCCTATTCAAAACAGTGATTGACATTAATTCCACTTAAAATACGGTATAATGAACACTACAAAAAAAATCGTCATTGCCATGGACAAATTTCCTTGGCAATCGATACAAATTCCTTGGTAAACATACTTTATTGAGGAAAAAATTTCCTTGGCAAACTTAGAAAATTTTCTTGGCAAACGAGACGTCGGTAATTTCGCCGAGGAATGAAATTCCTTGGCAATTTATCAAGGAAATTGTCAAGGAATATGTCCTTTGTAATTTACCAAGGAAATTGCCAAGAAGTTTGTCCTTGATAATTACTGATTTATTATTAAAAAAAAATAGATGATTTTCCTTGGGAAAATTTTGCCTACTAATTTACTGACAAATAATTTCCTTGGTATAAATAAAATATTATTTATATGATTGATATATTAAATATATTTGAGTAATTAAATAAATATTTATTCAAAAATCATTTAAATTAGTAATTAAAAAAATATTAAACATAATTAAAGAAATATGTATTATAATTATTAATGGATTATTTTTAAAATATCACCACCATCACCTTCAACCACCTTCAACCACCGTTAACCACCGTCAACCACCTTCCACAACCTTCCCCCACCGTCAACCACTACCAGAAAAACACACACACATACACACACACAAAAACCAGATCTGGAAACACACACACATACACACACATCAGTACACATGCTCGCCGGAATTAATGGTGGGGAAGTTTGGCGGCAGGCAAGCAGGGACATCAATTTTTGTGAATGTGGGGTGTCGTTGAAAGAGCCACAACAACCACCAATTTCGTCCATATTTCCAAGATTGAACCCCAACAAATCATACCATATTTCCTTTGCTCGCCGGAATTAATGGTGGGGAAGTATCATTCTCGTCACACAATAAATCGAACCAGGGCAGAGAGATGAGAGAGAGAGAGAGAGAGAGAGAGAGAGAGAGGAGGGTGGGATGTGGGTGGCCGAATCTAGTGGGGTGGCCGGATCTTAGGGGTAGAGAGAGAAAGAGAGAGTGTGTGTGTGTGTGTGTGTGTGTGTGTGTGCGAGTAAATAAAGTGGAAGATAAAGAGAAATTAAGAATGTGAAATTGTTTTGTTTTGATGAATTTGGACTATTGAATGTTTATGATTAATGATCCAGATTAATTAGGGGATCAATCCATGTGAAAATTTGTAAGCCAATTAAAAAAAAGGGTGTCATGCTTTTGCAAAATGGATTTGGACCATTGGATTTTATTGTTTGTGATATATATATATATATATATATATATATATATATATATATATATATATATATATATATATATATATATATATATATATAATGGCTAAGATCTTCCTTGTTTAATGACCATAATAATAGCAATATCAAAAATAATTTAAAATTTAAAATAATATTATATAATAATAATAATAAAATAATAAATAATAATATATCATAATAATTATTTTTTCCAAAATATTACTTTTAAAAAATTTATTTACAAAAATAACATTATTAAAACTTTAAGTACCAAAGTAACACTTTTCAACCAAATCCGAAATTGATAATTCCGGATTAATGCATTCCGAAATTACCAATTCCGGACTGCGAAGAAAGATTCAAGATCTCAAACTTCGTTTGTTGCGTTCCGAGATTCGAGAACTCCAAAGATACTTTGATCGGGTGGAGGGTCGACGAATTCAACGACAACTAGCCCAGTTGGAGGACTCAGAGTCAGACGTATCGTCTGATGAAGAGGGCTCGGAGTCAGATCTGTGGTCTGATGATGATGAGGATATCTATCCTTTCGATCGTGATCAAGAACTTGAGTGCAAGAGAGAGGCCGATCCTCTGACTCTTGACGAGTTTTGTGACCGATTGAATCCTATTCCCGTGGATTGTTTTGTTGATTCAACGGGTTCCGACGTTGTCATTGATTGGTCAAAACCACCAATCTTTGATGACGATAATTATGAAGATGATATTGAGGGTTTTGACCCAGCAGAAGCCATTGTGTTGCAGCCGAACCTGGGAGCAGGTTGTGATTTTCTGGGTTCATCTATTTTACTGAAAGGAGGTATTTTTGGTTCTTATTGTTATGAGGATCCCTTTTATGTTGAAGTTCCGTTTATTTCGCAATCTGGGTTCTTCAAAGGTTTATTCATTGAGAGTTTTTTAATAAACGGATGAACAGATTGGATGGATGTGATGAGAAGTGCTACTAAGTATACAGTTCGAAGACGTTTGAAGCTTAAGTTTTCAGAGATATTTCCGAAGAGCAACGACTCAAATTCGAGGTCGAATTTTTCTAAGAAGAGGAGAATGATGCAGTATGATGGGATAAATATGAGTTTTATTTTAATTAATTGTTATTTTATTAGTATTTTCGAAATTAAATGTAGTAGGATGATTATAAGAGATTTTAGAGTAGGTTTAACATTGATTTAGTAGTTTTAGACTTCTATTAGGTTACCTTATAGGTTAGGCTTTATTTTAGGAGGATATTTCTTGTTTTCTAAGTTTTATGAGTGCTATAAAATAGCCTCAAAGTTGTAATCCGAAAATCAGACTTTGATATTGATTTTATGAAAAATAGTATTGCTGTGAGCAACTATTATTGAGGGTTTAAATCCCGTCTTGTATTCTTTAAATTCCGTTCAGTCATTCCTCTCATTATCATATAACCTTCCTTCTCTATCAGTTTTTTTTTTATTCAAAACTGAATTTAACAAAATAATATTTCTGTTAATAGAGAGCGATCGCGCCTATAATAGGGAGCGATCGCTCCTAATGTATTCTGGCGTTACCAATTCCAGATTTTTTTTTTTACAAAACAGATAAAGCAAATTAATATTTTCTGAAAAAAGTAGAGAGCGATCGCGCCATAAGATAGGGCGATCGCTCCTAAAGGCGTATTTTCAAATCCCGAAATGCAAATTAACGATTTATTTAAAGTGGAATCCGGAATTACCATTTCCGGATTCAAAATTTGAAAATTTGTTCCTTCCTTTTTCAGATTCAATAATTCAAAGAGAGGAAGAGAGAAGAGAGAGTTACTGCCTGAGAGAAAGAAAGAAGACATAAAGAGAAAGAGAGAAGAGAAGAACTTGGGAGAAGAAGAAGGAGAAGGAGAAGGAGAAGGAGAAAGAGTTTGAAGAGGAAAGTTTTTGACAGAAAGAGTTTGAAATGTTAGTTTTATTTCTTCTTTTTATTTGTTTTGAGTTGTTAATTTTAGCTATATAAATTTTTCTAAGACTTTATTTGTGCATTTTTATATAATTTGTTGTTAAAACTATTATGATATATGTACTTAATTGTTGATTGTCAATGAATTAAACAATTGCAATTCAATTTTTGCCTAGTTAGGAATTTCTTAAGTTAGATTTAAAATAAAGTGCTTGTTAGAATTACTTTGACAAACTTGTTGAAATTTTTCTACTTAATTATTAATTTTTATGTGTTAAATTTAAAATTTGAGCTTAAATGTAGCAAAACCTTAAGTCCCATTTAAATTTAATTACTATTAAATTTTTGTGTTTCAGATGAATCAACATGAACAACAACCATTTATTAATCCTGAGCCAATCGATCCACATGTATTGACTTCTCAGGATACACATAGATATAATTATATTTGGGGCGGACAACAGTTAATCAATTTAAGACCAAGGCGTGATACAGAACTTCCAGCTAGAGTTGATTGGAGGATAGAAACTAAGCTTATATATACTGGATTTTATGGAGTGTATTTAATAGGTCATTTACAATATGATTGACATTTGATTGAGAGATGGCGTCCAGAGACCCACACTTTTCACTTACCTGTAGGGGAGATGACCATCACCTTAGAGGATATTGGTATGTTGTGTGGTCTTCCTGTAGACGGATTGGCGGTGACTAGTTCAGAAACTAGTAGGAGTACGGGGGCATGGGTTGAGATTGTTGAGGAGTTATTTGAGGTTACACCCTCACCCGCAGACATCAAAAAAGGTGGAATGGTGTCTATGAGATGGGTTCTAGATCACTTCCCTCTTTTTGATCAGCTTCCCAATAATACATCCGAGTATATGATTGAGACATATACTCGAGCCTACATTTTCCTGTTATTGGGGTTATACATTATGCCCGACTCGTCTGATAACCTAGTGAAGTTGATGTACCTCTCACTTCTTAGGGAAATAAATAATATTGGTGAGTACAATTGGGGTAGTGGAGCGTTGGCCTTCTTGTATAGGGAGATGTGTGTAGCATCTCAGCACAATTCGAAAGGGTGTGGTGGCTTCTTGACCATTGTACAGGTATGTCAATTATATTTGATTACATTATGCTAGTGGACTTAATCTGTTTTGTACGTAATGACAATTTTTTTATATCTTTGGGCGTGGGAGAGGTTGTTGTGTACACAACCTAGGAGACATATAGAAATAACACTTAATGGATTGCAACCAGTGGGTTACAGGTATATTTCAATTACTTCATTTTGTAAATGATCTGTTTAGTAATTTATTGCTTTTTTACTCATTATTTTTTATGTCGATTATTTCATATGTAGGTGGAAGGGTCCATTGTCGTATACTTCTGTGACTGCCCATAACCTGCAAGGCTATCAAGACCACTTGTCATATATGAACAAGGATCAGGTTGTGTGGCAGCCATACAACAGTGTGATAGCTCCGAATTCCTACCTTCAGGGGCAAGCTATATGGAGGGCGAAGGTGCCCCTCATCTGCTTTGAGAGGGTTGAATGGCACTTTCCAGATCGCGTAATGCGACAGTTTAGGATGGTTCAAGGTGTGCCTGATGACAGCGACACTAGTTTGGACCTGCATCGGATTAGTCGGGGAGGTCGGTCAGCCGTTAACTGGATGCAAGAACATGCTCTGCACATAGAAAAGTGGAATGAATGGGCGTTTAATGTCGTTGATGGAGAGTTTGGTGAAGTGGATATGAGTTACCATCACCCCTATTTGAGATGGTATAGGAGTATTACTCGATCATTCATCTAGAATTCGTCTAATGTGGAGGTACTAGGGTTCAAGCCACGTTCAACTAGTTTTGAGGGTGTGGTAAGTTATATACTACATACAATGCTTTTACAAAAAAAATTACCATTTTTTTTCGTATTAATTAATTTTAGTTAATTGTTTTGAACAGATTCAACGTCTCCAAGGGATGCACATATACACCGAGAATGCCACATCCTTGGAAGAACTGCAGAATTACAACCGTCAATGTATCAGAGACACACTGACAGCTGTTAGGGAGCAGGAACGACTTTTAGCCCAAGCTCCCCCTCCAACGGTTGATCATACTGCTGAAGAGGAGCCACAGAGGCAGAATCGCGATCGTAGACGTGGCGGATACCAGCTGGAGGATGAGCCAGAGACGGAGGATCAATACGGTGAGATGCATCAGTTTGGCTTCACTCCGACAGGACCGGGTAATTCTTTTACCAAATTGATGAATCAGTTTGGTTTCACGCAACCGCCTGAGATCCCTTCTTCTATAAATTATACTCACACTCCTGAGCAGGCATTCGGGATTCCGAGATTTAGGCCTAGTTTCCATTTGCCTCGTGTGCAGTTTTCAGAAAATCCCGTTGGATCATCCTCATCCTCATCCTCATCCTCATCTCAACAATCTAGATCAGGTGATCGTCGTGTACCTAGGAGAGGGAGTAGGATTCGCAATCCTCCTGATGAATTTACCCCGTCTAATTATCCTTGACGGGTATCCTACGTGACCGGGATGTGGTCAATTTTCCCTCATACTTATTCTTTTATTATTGTTAATTTTAATTCCATGAAAGCTTGCCATGGACTGATATATATATAGTACGTGTCCAAACGGTTATAACCGCCGGTTAACAATTTCTGTTAAGTTTTGTACTCTATATGTCTTTTTTTTAAATAAAGATTACTATTTGAAAACTAACTGAAAATTCTGAAAAACTAACAGGAAAACGTAAAAAAACTGACTGGAAATTCTAAAAAACTAACTGGAATTCTGAAAAACTAACTGGAAACGTTAAAAATCGTAGACTCCCCCGCCATTCCAATCTCCGTATTTGAGTTTTGTATGAAGCAGGATGTTTAGAATTTCCATCAGTTTTTTAACGTTTCCAGTTAGTTTTTTAGAATTTCCATCCGTTTTTTAACATTTTCAGTTAGTTTTTCAGAATTCCAGTTAGTTTTTTAGAATTTCCAGTCAGTTTTTTTACGTTTTCTAGTTAGTTTTTCAGAATTTTCAGTTAGTTTTCAAATAGTAATCATTATTAAAAAAAAAGACATATAGAGTACAAAACTTAACAGAAACTGTTAACCGGTGGTTATAACCGTTTGGACACGTCTATATATATATCAGTCCATGGCAAGCTTTCATGGAATTAAAATTAACAATAATAAAAGAATAAGTATGAGGGAAAATTGACCACATCCCGGTCACGTAGGATACCCTTCAAGGATAATTAGACGGGGTAAATTCATCAGGAGGATTGCGAATCCTACTCCCTCTCCTAGGTACACGACGACCACCTGATCTAGATTGTTGAGATGAGGAAGAGGATGATCCATCGAGATTTTATGAAAACTGCACACGAGGCAAATGGAAACTAGGCCTAAATCCCGGAATCCCGAATGCCTACTCAGGAGTCTGAGTATAATTGCTAGAAGAAGGGATCTCAGGCGGTTGCGTGAAGCGAAACTGATTCAGCAATTCGGTAAAATTAATTAACTAAAATTAATTAATGTGTATCCCTTGGAGACGTTGAATCTGTTCAAAACAATTAACTAAAAGTAATTAATACGGAAAAAAATGGTATTTTTTTTTGTAAAAGCATTGTATGTAGTATATAACTTACCACACCCTCAAAACTAGTTGAACGTGGCCTGAACCCTAGTCCCTCCACATTAGACGAATTCTAGATGAACGATCGAGTAATACTCCTATACCATCTCAAATAGGGGTGATGGTAACTCATATCCACTTCACCAAATCTCCATCAACTACATTAAACGCCCCTTCATTCCACTTTTCTATGTGCGGAGCATGTTCTTGCATCCAGTTAACGGCTGACCGACCTCGCCGACTAATCCGATGCAGGTCCAAACTAGTGTCGCAGTCATCAGGCACATCTTGAACCATCCCAAACTGTCACATTACGCGATCTGGAAAGTGCCATTCAACCCTCTCAAAGCAGATGAGGGGCACCTTCGCCCTCCATATAGCTTGCCCCTGAAGGCAGGAATTCGGAGCTATGACACCGTTGTATGGCTGCCACACAACCTGATCCTTAATCATATATGACAACTGGTCTCAATAGCCTTGCAGGTTATGGGCAGTCACAGAAGTATACGACAATGGACCCTTCCACCTACATATGAAACAATTGACATAAAAAATAATGAGTAAAGAAGCGATAAATTATAAAACTGATCATTTACAAAATGAAGTAATTGAAATATACCTGTAACCCACTAGTTGCAATCCATTAAGTGTTATTTCTGTATGTCTCCTAGGTTGTGTACAGAACAACCTCTCTCATGCCCAAAGCTATAAAAAAAATTGTCATTACGTACAAAACAGATTAAGTCCACTAGCATAATATAATCAAATATAATTGACATACCTGTACAATGGTCAAGAAGCCACCACACCCTTTCAAATTGTGCTGAGATGCTACACACATCTCCCTATACAAGAAGGCCAACGCTCCACTACCCCAACTGTACTCACAAATATTATTTATTTCCCTAAGAAGTGAGAGGTACATCAACTTCACTAAGTTATCAGACGAGTCGGGCATAATGTATGACCCCAATAACAGGAAAATGTAGGCTCGAGTATATGTCTCAATTATATACTCGGATGCATTATTGGGAAGCTGATCAAAAAGAGGAAAGTGATCTAGAACCCATCTCATAGTCACCATTTCACCTTTTTTTTATGTCTGCGGGTGAGGGTGTAACCCCAAATAACTCCTCAACAATTTCAACCCATGCCCCCGTACTCCTACTAGTTTCTGAACTAGTCACCGCCAATCCGTCTACAGGAAGACCACACAACATACCAATATCCTCTAAGGTGATGGTCATCTCCCCTATAGGTAAGTGAAAAGTGTGGGTTTCTGGACGCCATCTCTCAATCAAAGCCTCAATCAAATGACAATCATATTGTAAATGACCTAATAAATACACTCCATAAAATCCAGTATTTATAAGCTTAGTTTTTATCCTCCAATCAATTCTAGCTGGAAGTTCTGTACCATGCCTAGGTCTTAAATTGGTTAACTGTTGTCCACCCCAAATATAATTAGATCTATGTGTATCCTGAGAAGTCAATACATGTGGATCGATTGGCCCAGGATCAATAAATGGTTGTTATTCGTGTTGATTCATCTGAAACACAAAAAATTAATAGTAATTAAATTTAAATGGGACTTAAGGTTTTGCTACATTTAAGCTCAAATTTTAAATTTAACACTTAAAAATTAATAATTAAGTAGAAAAATTGTAACAAGTTTGTCAAAGTAATTTTAACAAGCACTTTATTTTAAACCTAACATAAGAAAATCCTAACTAGGCAAAAATTGAATTACAATTGTTTAATTCATTGACAATCAACAATTAAGTACATAAATCATAATAGTTTTAACAACAAATTACATAAAAATGCACAAATAAACTCTTAGAAAAATTTATATAGTTAAAATTAACAACTCAAAACAAGTAAAAAGAAGAAATAAAACTAACTTTTCAAACTCTTTCTGTCAAAAACATTCCTCTTCAAACTCTTTCTCCTTCTCCTTCTTCTTCTCCAAAGTTCTTCTCCTTCTCTCTTTCTGTCTTCTTTCTTTCTCTCAGGCAGTAACTCTCTCTTCTCTCTTCATCTCTTTGAATTATTGAATCTGTAAAAGGAAGGAACAAATTTTCAAATTTTGAATCCGAAAATGGTAATTCTGGATTCCACTTTAAATAAATCCGGAATTTACATTTCCAGATTTGAAAATACGCCTTTAGGAGCGATCGCCCTATCTTATGGCGCGGTGGCTCTCTACTTTTTTCAGAAAATATTAATTTGCTTTATCAGTTTTGTAAAAAAAAAAACAAAAAAGGAATCCGGAATTGGTAACGCCGGAATACATTAGGAGCGATCGCTCCCTATTATAGGCGCGATCGCTCTCTATTAAAAGAAATATTATTTTGTTAAATTCAGTTTTGAATAAAAAAAAACTAAATTCGGAATTGGTAACGCCGGAATACATTAGGAGCGATCGCTCCCTACTATAGGCGCGATCGCTCTCTATTAAAAGAAATATTATTTTGTTAAATTCAGTTTTGAATAAAAAAAAAACCAATTCCGGAATTGGTAATTCCAGAATGCATTAATCCGGAATTACCAATTCCAGATTTGGTTGAAAAGTGATACTTTGGTACTTAATGTTTTAATAATGTTATTTTTGTAAATAAATTTTTAAAAAGAAATATTTTGGAAAAAAAATCTCATAATAATAATATACATGTTTTCTTGATGATTGTAAAAATTAGTTAAAATTATATTTAATAAAAATAACAATTTAATCTTAAAAAGAAATATTAATAATGCTTATTACTACATCCCAAATCTCATATACTTATACCCCAAACTCTAAACCCTAAATCATATACATAAATCTCAAACCCTAAAAATATAATTTATTGATAATTAGCAATACTCCCTCCGTCCCGCTACAAATTGCACACTTTCCTTATTGGGCGTCCCATTACAAATTGCACACTTCCTAAAATGGCAAAGAATCTTTACTATTCCCTCCACTCATTCTCTCTCCTACATTATTTTAATACTCACAACACCATTATAATTTACTATTCACTCCACTCATTCTCTCTCCTATTTTACTTTTACACTCACAACATTTATATCATTATTTTCTTCCTTAATCCCCGCACAAACAATAACTGTGCGATTTCAAGCGGGACGGAGGGAGTATATAATTGGCATTTTTCATCTTTCCTTAAATCATATTTCTACCTCTAAACCCTCATTTCTATATTATAATAATTAGTAAAATTAATATTATAAAAATAATTATTTAAATAAAAGAATTTTTAATATATCCAATCCCTTAAACATATATTATATACCCATTTACTCTAAATCATAAGCATATATATATACCCTAAACCTTAACCTATACCCTAATCCCTAAACCCTAAATCATACCCCATGATTTTTTTCCAACATATTGCTTTTTAAAAATTTATTTACGAAAATAACATTGTAAAAATTTTAAGTACCAAAATAGCATTTTTCAACCAATTCCGGAATTGGTTTTTTTATTTTATTTTATTTTTTCAAAACTGAATTTAACAAAATAATATTTCTGTTAATAGAGAACGATCGCGCCTATAGTAGGGAGCGATCACTCCTAATGTATTCCGGCGTTACCAATTCAGGATTCCCTTTTTTTTTTTTACAAAACTGATTTTAGCAAATTAATATTTTCTGGAAAAAATAGAGAACGATCGCGCATTTTATGGGGGCGATTGCTCCTAATGTAATCCGGTATTGATAATTCCGGATTTTATTAATTTTTTTTAATACTGAATTAAGTAAATTATTTTTTTTTTGAAAAATTCAAATCTGGATATGCTAATTCCGGATTTTCTTTACAAAACCCTTCTCCCCCAGCAACTCTATAAACAACCCACGCATAAACCAACCTCAGTGAAGAAGAAGAAAAAAAGAAGGAAGAAGAAGAGGAGAGTAGGAGAATTTTTTCCAAAAAAAATCTGAAAATTCAAGAAGTTGATTAAGAAGTTCAAGGAGAAGAGAAGGGAGGTGGTGGATTTTTATAAAAAAAAGCTGAAAAAATCAAAGAAGTGAGCATAAGAAGATCCAAAAAAAAGAAGGTACATTTAATCCCTCTTAATTTTTGTTTGAAATTTAAATTTAGTATTTATTTGATTTTTTTTGTAAAAGTAGTGATATTGTTAAATTAGATTTTTTATAATTTTTTTTTCAATTTTTAGGAATAAATATGGCTGGAGTTCCACTTGTTTTCATGGGTTATTGGGGAGGAGATGATGAACACCCGTTTGAAGGTGAACATTTTGAAAGGGGACCAAAATGTGCACTTAGGGCTAAAACTCGGTGGAGTTACAAGAAGTTGATTAAAAAGTTAGCTAAAAAAATTGGGGTATATCGAGCTATTGTTCAGTTGCAAGTTACATGTAGATATCCTCATCTTGTCGCTCACGGGATTGCAAATTACATTCCATTTGTAATCGACAATGGTATGGGTATGGAAGTCATGTTTGATGTATCTGCTCAGTTTGGTGGGTTGAGTAGCTTACAATTGTATGTTAAGATGAATTTAGTTGATAATGTGAATGTTGAGGAGTTTGAAACCAATGAGGAGCCATTACAAAATGAGTATGTTAATGACATGGATACCTTCCAGATGGGTTCTTTAAGCTGCTATAGTCAGAGGGATGCTGGAACAAGTACACAAACATATGTGGAAGAGGAAGAGGAAGAGGAAGATGGAGAGGAAGAGGAAGAGGAAGAGGAAGAGGAAGAGGAAGAGGAAGAGAGAGAGGAAGAAGGAGGGGGTGAGGGTGAGGAATTGTATAATGATGATGATGATAATGATTCAGATTATGAAGAAAATATTGGATTGCTTCTAAATGAAGATCGTGACGATGAATATGATGATTGCAGTAGTCCTACTGATGATAGCGAGAATGAGGGTGAAGCTGGGGTGAGGGAAGATTTGGCATTACATTTGGTTGCTTACGAAGAACCACAACATCATGTGAATTAGAGAGTCGGGTATCAATTTTATCGTGATATTGGAGAAGGATCAGAGATATATGATGATAACCAATATAACTTTGCTGAATGGAATGTAGAACATGATGAAATTGCCAAAGGTATTCGCTTTTCAAAGAAGACAGAGGTGCAGTATAAAATGAAGTTGTTTCATATTAAGAAAAATCTGCGCTTCAAGGTAAAACGAAGCACAACCCGAAAGTGTACTATTGAGTGTTTGGTGAACGATTTTCCGTGCAATTTTTATGTGAATGTGAGTTTGAAGAATGCCGGGTATTGGGAATTTACCAAATACAAGTGTCCTCATTCTTGCTTGGGAACTGAAATTAGGCAAGATCATCAAAACCTAGATGCTAAGTTCATAGGGCAAGAAGTTTTGGAACTAGTTAAGGCTGATCCCAAGTTGAAGATTGCACTAGTGAAGGCGGAAATAAAAAAAACCTATGGGAAGGAAGTTACATATAGAAAGGCATGGTGTGGCAAACAAAAAGCTATTGCAGAGGCATATGGAGACTGGGAAGAATCTTACATAAGATTGCCACGTTTGTTAGCAGCCATCCAAAAGTGGAACCCTGGAACCATTATGGGGCATTCTGATCCTCCTCCTCCCGGTGCTTTAGGTATGTTTGATCGTGTGTTCTGGGCATTTGGCACTTGTGTGGAAGCATTCTCTCATTGTCGTCCTGTTATTTCTGTTGATGGCACATTCCTGCATGGAAGATATAGAGGGGTTATTCTTATTGACATGGGTATTGACGCAAATGATAGTCTACTTCCTCTCGCATTCGCTATTGTTGAAAAAGAGGACTGCCGAAACTGGTGTTGGTTTCTGCATCTTCTTTGCAAACATATTGTTAAGGGTCGTGAAGTTTGCTTGATATCTGATCGGCATAATGGCATCCTTTCCATGGTTGGAGACATTGCCAACTAGCCACGAAATGTTATCCACAGATGGTGCATGTTGCACTTGTGAGCTAATTTTCTTAAAGCTCACAAGGGCATTGGATTGAAAGATCTTTTTTGGCATGCTGTTAGCACCACCCAAGATAGAAAGCTTAAATGCTATCTGAGGCAAATTCATATCATCAACCCTGAGGCAACTAAATGGTTGGAGCACTTGGATGCTAGAAAGTGGACAATGGCTCACGATGGTGGATATAGGTACGACATTAAGACAACTAATTTGTCTGAAGTTTTTAATGGCTTTATGAAAGGAGCCCGGGGGATGCCTATTTCAGCAGTTGTTGAGACCTCATTCTATAGGTGTGTGGCATACTTTCAAGATAGACTCACTAAAGCAATTAGTGCTTTAGGGGGAGATCCTAATGGCATCCCACCACCAAATACCACACTACAATTCAGTGAGAGAATCGATCGAAGATACCGATACAACTTGACTAAAGCTGGGTTTCATCACGTCACAAGGTTTATAACTACGTCTGTGGGTGTTTATAGTGTGACGACCAGGGTACGTGGTGACAAAGGTGGACACATTCAAGTTGTGAGATTGGGTGATCGAACATGCACTTGTGGCAAATGGATGCAATATCATTACCCTTGTTCGCATGTGCTTGCGTGTTTCAAAACACAAAGTGTCGATGGTATGAGTTATATTCATCCTTTTTACAACCTTGGCTTGTACTACAAGACGTGGAGTTGCTCTTTTCATCTAATCCACGACGAGGCCTATTGGAATGTAGATCATATTGTCCCACGTTTTTACCCTAACCCGAACCATCGACGTGACCAGAAGCAAGGGAGACCCAAGTCAAGGCGACTAAGAAACTCTATGGGTTGGCAAGTTGCAAAAAAAAAAAAAAAAGAATTGTTGTGAGATTTGCAAGGTAGAAGGTCACATGCGAAGGAGATGTCCAACTCTTGGGCAGTAAGAGTTAATTGTTATTTTTATTATTAGTTCTTAAATTTAGTACTTTGAACTTTTAAGTATTGTTGTTTTATTTGAACTTGTAATATATTGAACTTGTAATATATTGAACTTGTAATATATATTTAACTCTTGGTGGAGTATGTCATCAAATATAGTTGTAGTTGTGGAACTTAAAACGACCAAATGGGCCAAAACGAGTGTTGTTTTGGTATTTTAATAGAATTAGAGGAGTTATTTGGCAATTTCATACGAATGGGGCGACCGCTCGGTTTCATTTGCGCGATCACGCGAAGTTTCTGGAAAAAAGGGGCGACCGCGCTCTAAATAGGTGTGATGTTAAGAACTGAAATAACATCATATTATAGGAAATAAAATATGAAAAAAACTAAAATTACATTAAAATAAATAGTTCAAATTAGTGATCACATCCCGATCACGTAGGATAGAAATACAAGTTCAACAGTTCAACAACTATTACATTAATCAAACAAAAGCAACGAGTAACCACTTCCACGTGACATGAAAAATCCCTTCATGAAAAATCAGATGGGATGAAATCCTTATGGAATACCTGCAACACAAATAAACTAATGTCATTGGTTGAACAATCACTCACTCATAGTAGGATCCAAACAATTTTACATTGAATACATTGGGGAGTGTGATGTTAAGATAATATGCTTTACGTGAGGGGGAGAAAACAACAACCTAAAAATTACAAAACGACATGATTAGATGGCAATATTAATAATAGGTTCCAGCTGTTGCATTTTTAATACATCATACCTGATGGAGTATCAGAACAGAACCAACAGATATGTCATTTGCGAACTCACTCTCAGTAAACACCTTATGATGAATTGAAGCACCTATTGTTCCCGTAGGATCCTATCAATTTTACCTTAATTAGTAAGACAAGACACATACTAATCAGGCTAGAAAACATACAAAACTCATATGCTAACCTTCAAAGTCACCATAGAGTCACCAAATTCATTTCGTGTAATGGTCTTGACAACAGCAACGACAACATTAATCCTATCAAAATTGATATATCTACCCTTAATAGTATTCAAAGGGGTAACAGGAATCATACCATCGCCATTGAGCAGTTCAAGTGCGGAGAGCCAAGGACTGCGTTGGAAATCTTTATCCTCCACGGGATCTTCAATCGCTCTCCTCACATACTCTTGGGTCAGAATCAGAGGTTCTTGAGAGGGAACGCTCTGACGTTCGAGGTTTCTGCACATAGCGGCCTGCACGTCACCAGTGGGACCAGGAATCAGACACTCTGAAGAGGGTTGAGAGAGATTTATTTGAGAGAGGTGAGAGGGTTGAGGGGCAGATGTTTGGCCGGAAGAATGAGGATGGAGATTGGAATGGCGGGGGAGTCTACGATCCATTTTTGAGTTTTGTATGAAGCAGATTGTAATGAAACTACTCCTTCCTTTTAAAGGGAAATTCATATTTGATAAAACCGGCATTGGCAGTCCCGGATTTGTAAGTTAAGATAAATCCGGCATTGGTAGTGCCGGATTTGTCAGTTAAGATAAGATCGGCATTGGCAGTGCCGGATTTGAACAGATATTTAGTATTATATCTTTCTTTTTTCTAAATAAATATTTAATTTTGTTTATCAAAGATTTGCTTTTATACAAATTTACTAGCACAAATGTATAAATAAGATTGATAATCGCAAAATACATATAACATATAACATAGTAATCAATATTCAAATAATGCAACATTATAACATCTAATCCACCTTTCATCCACGTCGGTAACATATTACAATAGAGAAATAAATGTTTAGAACTCTCAGAAATCATAGCATAAGTAAAATTACATCAAGATTCGGATAATTAAAAAAGTAATTCACCACTGACAAAGAAATTAACAACGAGTTTCAAAATTCAACAAACAGATTCAATATTCAATACTGGCCACCATAGCTCGAGCCAACTCCCGGTGGTGGTGGCATCCGTCCTAGGAGAGTCTGGAGCAACCGAGTCTGCTCCTCTTGCTGAAAATTCTGTTGTGCCCTCCAAGCCTGGGCCGCCTCAATCTCCGCATCCACACGGGTGGATAGCTGTCCAACATCTCCCCTCAGATCGCTAATCTCACTCTCCAGGGAGCCAACCTGCTGTGACAGATAATAAGCAGCCTCGGTCGGATCTGCTCGCCATTCATCCTCCTCCTCCTCCTCCTCATCATCATCATCATCTTCAACCTGACATCCCCTAGATGACCCCTCACCTCTCTTTTCATTCTGACATTTAGTGGTGAGGGTGAACCTGTTAATCTTAGGACCTGTTCTAATGTCCTTGTTCACTTTCGACACGTTCAATCCCGGTCTCGCTATGAGGGACGTGATCAACAATGGGAAATTGTAGTTGGTATTGGCCATACCCTTAGCTGTGTGCCATATCTCATTAGAGATTATTTTCCCGAAGTCAATTCTTTTCCCTTGAACAATCATGTGCATCAGAAATGCACGCCTCCAATTCACCTCATTAAAATGCGAGGAGGGGAGGATCCTCTCACAAATAAATCTATGAATCACCTTCATCCAATTGTCCATGTCCCGGGCCTTCATAATTACACCCTTCTTCACAGCATTCGGGACAATTTCCCCGAAAGTCGGAGCTAGCACATACAAATTCTCCTTATAATTTTCCCAATTCTCTCCATCTCTTTCGTATACTCACCCCCATCCTCCTTAATGTCGGAGGCTAACCCGTAATATTGATTAATCACCTCCCTGGTATAGTTTACCTGCACTCCCACACAAATGATACCCCCGTGTTCCCCTTTTCAAAAACATTGGCATAAAATTCTTTTACTAAAAGCCCACATCCAAAGTGTGTGGACTTACTCCCCAACTTTTCCCATTCGTATTGGTTAACATAGTTGTAGACATACAAGCCTTGAAAATCAAATTCCCTCTCCGGGTTGAAGGACTTGCATTCGTATAGCTCAAAGAATTGTTGAGCTTTATACCCAACAAATTTGGTCTCATCAAATGGGGGACCAACGGGAGGGGTGGAAGTGTTGGTGGTAGTGTTTCGTGGTCTTTTCGGCGGCATTATAATAGTAAATCAAAACTCAAAAATATAGATTTGAAGCTTACTTTGGGAGTGGCCGGAATTTCGTCGGAATTTTCGCCTTCAAAATCAAATGCTCACCCTTTGCCTCTTCCAAATACACCTCTTAGCCTTGAATGAAGTTTTAAAATTGGTTGGTTGGTTGATTTTGTGGTTGAAAGTGATTGATTTTGAGATTTGAGGAATGAAATTTTAGAGAGAGAGAGAGAGAAGTGGGCGGCTGGGTTTGAGGGATAGAGAAGGGTTTTTTGTTTGAGAGAGGGGAGGTTTTTTTGATAAAACTGCGTTCTTGGGAAATTCGCATAGGGAGCAATCGCCTGGTATTTAGGGAGCGATCGCGCCTTTTCTCTTTAAAAAGAGGGCGACCGCTCGTATTATTGGGGTGATCGCTCAACCTCTGCATTATTGTTTTTCAAATTAAAAAAAATAAATAAAATCCGAAATTATCAATACCGGATTACAGTAGGCGCGATCCCCCGATATTTATGGAGCGATCGCTCTCTTGTCCATTCCACTTTTTTGAAATTCCAATCAGTTTTTTAACGTTTTCAGTTAGTTTTTTGAATTTCCATCAGTTTTTTAACGTTTCCAGTTAGTTTTTCATAATTCCAGTTAGTTTTTTAGAATTACCAGTCAATTTTTTAACGTTTTCCAGTTAGTTTTTCAGAATTTCCAGTTAGTTTTCAAATAGTTTTATTTAAAAAAAAGACATATAGAGTACAAAACTTAACTGAAACTGTTAACCACTGGTTATAACCGTTTGGAATAAAATTAACAATAATAAAAGAATAAGTATGAGGGAAAATTGACCACATCCCGGTCACGTAGGACACCCGTCAAGGATAATCAGACGGGGTAAATTCATCAGGAGGATTGCGAATCCTACTCTCTCTCCTCGGTACATGATGACCACCTGATCTAGATTGTTGAGATGAGTATGAGGATGATCCAGATGGATATTCTGAAAAATGAACACGAGGCAAATGAAAACTAGGCCTAAATCCCGGAATCCCGAATGCCTGCTCAGGACTCTGAGTATAATTGCTAGAAGAAGGGATCTCACGCGGTTGCGTGAAACCAAACTGATTCATCAATTCTGTAAAAGAATTACCCGGTCCTGTCGGAGTGAAGCGAAACTGATGCATCTCATCGTATTGATCCTCCATCTATGGCTCATCCTCCAGCTGGTATCCACGATGTCTACGAACCCGATTTTGCCTCTGTGGCTCCTCTTCAGCAGTATGATCAACCGTTGGAGGGGAAGCTTGGGCTTCCTATCGTTCCTGCTCCCTAATAGCTGTCAATGTGTTTCCGATATATTGACTGTTGTAATTGGGCAGTTCTTCCAAGGATGTGGCATTCTCGTTGTATATGTTCATCCCTTGAAGAGTTTGAATCTGTTCAAAACAATTAACTAAAATTAATTAATACGGAAAAAATGGTAATTTTTTTTGTAAAAGCATTGTATGTAGTATATAACTTACCACCCTCAAAACTAGTTGCACGTGGCCTGAACCCTAGTCCCTCCACATTAGACCAATTCTGGATGAACGATCGAGTAATACTCCTATACCATCTCATATAGGGGTGACGGTAACTCATATCTACTTCACCAAACTCTCCATCATCGACATTAATCGCCCGTTCATTCCATATTTCTATGTGCGGACCATGTTCTTGCATCCACTTAACGGCTGATCGACCTCGCCGACTAATCCGATGCAGGTCCAAACTAGTGTCGCAGTCATCAGGCACACCTTGAACCATCCCAAACTGTCGCATTACGCGATCTAGAAAGTGCCATTCAACCCTCTCAAAGCGGATGAGGTACCTTCGCCCTCCATATAGCTTGCCCCGAAGACGTAAATTCGGAGCTATCACACCGTTGTATTGCTGCCACACAACCTGATCCTCGTTCATATATGACATTTGGTCTCGATAGCCTTGCAGGTTATGGGTAGTCACAGAAGTATACGACAATGGACCCTTCCACCTACATATGAAAAAATTGACATAAAAAATAATGAGTAAAAAAGTGATAAAATACAAAACAGATCATTTACAAAATGAAGTAATTGAAATATACCTGCAACCTACTGGTAATGTCCCATTAAGTGTTATTTTTGTATGTCTCCTAGGTTGTGTACACAACAACCTCTCCCATGCCCAAAGCTATAAAAAATTGTCATTACGTACAAAACAGATTAAGTCCACTAGCATAATGTAATAAAATATAATTGACATACCTGTACAATGGTCAAGAAGCCACCACGCCCTTTCGAATCGTCTTTGAGATGCTACTCACATCTCCCTATACAAGAAGGCCAACGCCGCACCACCCCAACCGTACTCACCAATATTATTTATTTCCTAAGAAGTGAGAGGTACATCAACTTCACTAGGTTATCAGACGAGTCGGGCATAATGTATGACCCCAATATCTGAAAAATGTAGGCTCGAGTATATGTCTCAATCATATACTTGGATGCATTATTGGGAAGCTGATCAAAAAGAGGAAAGTGATCTAGAACCCATCTCATTGACACCATTCCACCTTTTTTGATGTCTCAAGGGAGATATTGTAACCCCAAATAACTCCTCAATAATCTTAACCCATTCCCCCTTACTCCTACTAGTTTCTGAACTAGTCACAGTCAATCCGTCTACAGGAAGACCACACAACATTCTAATATCCTCTAAGGTGATGATCATCTCCCCTACAGGTAAGTTAAAAGCGTGGGTCTCTGGACGCCATCTCTCAATCAAAGCCTCAATCAAGTGCCAATCATATTGTAAATGACCTAATAAATACACTCCATAAAATCCAGCATTTATAAGCTTAGTTTCTATCCTCCAATCAACTCTAGCTGGAAGTTCTGTACCACACCTAGGTCTTAAATTGGTTAACTGTTGTCTATCCCAAATATAATTACATCTATGTGTCTCCTGAGAAGTCAATACATGTGGATCGATTGGCCCAGGAACAATAAAGGGTTGTTCATGTTGATTCATCTGAAACACAAAAAATTAATAATAATTAAATTTAAATGGGACTTAAGGTTTTGCTACATTTAAGCTCAAATTTTAAATTTAACACTTAAAAATTAATAATTAAGTAGAAAAATTGCAAAAAGTTTGTCAAAGTAATTTTAACAAGCACTTGATTTTAAACCTAACTTAAGAAATTCTAACTAGGCAAAAATTGAATTACAATTGTTTAATTCATTGACAATCAACAATTAGGTACATAAATCATAATAGTTTTAACAACAAATTATATAAAAATGCACAAATAAATTCTTAGGAAAATTTATATAGCTAAAATTAAGAACTCAAAATAAATAAAAAGAAGAAATAAAACTAACATTTCAAACTCTTTCTCTTAAAAACTTTCCTCTTATTCTTCAACAAATTTCCCCTTCAAACTCTTTCTCCTTCTCCTTTTCCTTCTCCGAAGTTCTTCTCCTTCTTTCTTTCTTTCTTTCTTTCTTTCTTTCTTTCTTTCTTTCTTTCAGGCACTGAAACTCCCTCTCCTTCCTTGAATCTTTGAATCTGAAAAAAATGTGACAACTTTTCCTCTCTCTATTCAACATTTGAATCCGGAAATGGTAATTCCGGATTCCAATTTAAATAAATTTGGAATTTGCATTTCCGGATTTGAAAATACGCCTTTAGGCGCGATCGCCCTATCTTATGGCGCGATCGCTCTCTATTTTTTCCAGAAAATATTAATTTGCTAAAATCAGTTTTGTAAAAAAAAAAAAAGGGAATCCGGAATTGGTAGCTCAGGAATACATGAGGAGCGATCGCTCCCTACTACAGGCGCGATCGTTCTCTATTAACAGAAATATTATTTTGTTAAATTCAGTTTTGAAAAAAAAAAAAAACCTATTCCGGAATTACCAATTCCAGAATTGGTTAAAAAATGCTATTTTGGTACTTAAAATTTTTATAATGTTATTTTCGTAAATAAATTTTTAAAAAGTAATATTTTGGAAAAAAAATCCATACCCCATACCCTAAACTTTTTTCTATTATATACTTTCATTTCTTTAAAAAAAATTAACTTTTTTTATATAACTTTTTGTAAAAAAATTCACTACTAACTAACATCTCAAATAGTTTTATTTATCCAAAAAAAATTAAAAAAAAAATAAAAAAGTAAATGCTATTGTCCGTTCCTCTTTTTTATATTATATACTTTCATTTCTTTAAAAATTCTTAACTTTTTTTATATAACTTTTTGTAAAAAAATTCACTACTAACTAACATCTCAAATAGTTTTATTTATCCAAAAAAATTTAAAATGTAAATGCTATTGTCCGTCCCTCTTTTTTTCTATTATATACTTTCATTTTTTTTAAAAAAATTAACTTTTTGTAAAAAATTTCACTACTAACTAACAACTAAAATATTTTATTTATCCAAAAAAATCAAAAAAATTAAAAAAAAAAAAATCATATATGCCTAAACCCTAAACCCTAAATCATGCCCCATACCTAAACCATAAATCATATTCCTAAACACCTTATAACTCATACACATAAAAATTAAATAAAATAATTTTTAATATACCAAATTCCTTAACCATATATCATATATCCATACACCGGACACCCATACTCTATACCCTAAACCATAACTCATATCATATACCATAACCCCATGTACACACCAGACACCCATACTTTATACCCTAAATCATATACTCCGTATCATATACACATACCATATACTCTAAATCATAGCCCATATACATATACCCTAAACCATAACATATACCGTAAAATATAACACATACCCTATTGTCCTCTATTTTCTATTATATTCTTTCATTTCTTTAAAAATTCTTAACTTTTTTTATATAACTTTTTCTAAAAAATTTCACTACTAACTAACATCTAAAATAGTTTTATATACCCAAAAAAAAAATTAAAAAAAATTAAAAAAATAAATGCTATTGTCCATTCCTCTTTTTTCTATTATATACTTTCATTTCTTTAAAAATTCTTAACTTTTTTATATAACTTTTTGTAAAAAATTTCACTACTAACTAACATCTCAAATAGTTTTATTTATTCAAAAAAAAAAAATTAAAAAAATTAAAAAAAATCATATACCTAATCCCTAAACCCTAAATCATACCCCATACCCTAAACCATAAATCATATGCCTAAACACCTTTTAACTCATACACATAAAAATTAAATAAAATATTTTTTAATATACCTAATTCCTTAAACATATATCATATATTCATACACCAGACACCCATACCCTATACCCTAAACCATAACTCATATCATATACCATATACCCCATACACCAGATACCCATACTTTATAACCTAAATCATATAATCCGTATCATATACATATACCATATACTCTATATCATAGCACATATACATATACCCTAAACCATAACATATACCCTAAAATATAACACATACCCTATTGTCCTCTATTTTCTATTATATTCTTTCATTTCTTTAAAAATTCTTAACTTTTTTTATATAACTTTTTGTAAAAAATTTCACTACTAACTAACATCTCAAATAGTTTTATATATCCAAAAAAAAAAAAAATCAAAAAAGTAAATGCTATTGTCTGTTCCTCTTTTTTCAATTATATACTTTCATTTATTTGAAAATTCTTAACTTTTTTATATAACTTTTTGTAAAAAATTTCACTACTAGCTAACATCTCAAATAGTTTTATTTATCCAAAAAAAATTAAAAAATTAAAAAAGTAAATGCTATTGTCCGCTCCTCTCTTTTTCTACTATATACATTAATTTCTTTAAAAATTCTTTACTTTTTTATATAACCTTTTGTAAAAAAAAATTCACTGATAACTAACATCTCAAATAGTTTTATTTACCAAAAAAAAAATTAAAAAAGTAAATGCTATTGTCCGTCCTTCTTTTTTCTATTATATACTTTCATTTCTTTAAAAATTCTTAATTTTTTATATATAACTTTTTGTAAAAAATCACTACTAACAACATCTCAAATAGTTTTATTTATCAAAAAAAAAAATTTAAAAAATTAAAAAAGTAAATGCCATTGTCCGTCCCTCTTTTTTCTACTATATACTTTCATTTCATTAAAAATTCTTAACTTTTTTTATATAACTTTTTGTAAAAAATTTCAATACAAACTAAAATCTCAAATAGTTTTATATATCCAAAAAATAAAAAATAAAAAATAAAAATTAAATGCTATTGTTTGTCCCTCTTTTTTTCTATTATATACTTTCATTTCTTTAAAAATTCTTAACTTTTTTTATATAACTTTTTGTAAAAAATTTCACTACTAACTAACATCTCAAATAGTTTTATTTATTCAAAAAAAATTAAAAAAAATCAAATGTCTATTGAGAAACAATTATAATATATTATGTGTGTGTAAATATAAGGTATTATTTGTTGGCATCTATTCCTTTGAAATTTACCAAGGATTTCATCAAGAAAATATTTTCTTGGTATTTATTCCTTTGTAATTCCCTTGGTAATTATGGCGGGAATCTTCCCACCATTTTAAAAAAAAATATTTTTAGTGATTGACTAGGAATATATTCCTTGATAATTTTGGAGGAAAGTTTAGGACCAAATTGGAACTTTGGGTGATACTTCCTAAGGAATTTAAAAAGGAAAATTTCTAGGAAATATATTTCTTGGTAAATTCCTTGGAATTCACCATGAAAAAAGTATTCCTTGATATTTTCATCAGAAATTACAATGAAAAATGTTTCCTTGGTAAATTCCTTGCAAATTCCTCTAGAAATATTTCTCCTTCCTAAATTCCTCGAAATTCATAATGAAAAAAAAACTCCTTGGTATTTTCCTAGGAAATAAAATTCCTACGTAAATTCATTGGGAATTACATTGATATCTGTTTGAGATGGTCCAGCGGTGCGCTGGTTGTACTGAGTGATGGGAACAGTACTGGCTTAGCCGTATATGATGGGAGTGCCTTGAGAGGTGGCAACATGGAGCCTCGGTCGGTTGTTTCCTTGGTTTGAAGGAATCCCGTAATTTGGCGGGGAAGGAACCTGGTTGAAGGTTTGAGGAGTTGATCGAGAGGGCTCGTCGTCCTCGATCAGGACGAAAGTACCGTCTGGCTGGGGGATAGCTGCTATACCTCGCTCTTTCAGAAGCTGTACTACAAAATTCTGCTGATCTTCTTTCTGCCTTTTGTGAGCCTCACAGGCTCGAATGGCTTCTTCCAGTGTCATATCTGTTACCGGTGGCGGGGTTTCGTTCCCATCACGATTTCTCGGGTGAGCTTGACATGTCGGAAAGTCTGGCCGAAGAAACTGAGGGAACCGAAGAACTGTCTGATGCGGCCGTAACTGCAATTCTGGCGAGGCGCTGACCGGGAATGAAAGGCAGGGTTTAGGTTTCGGAAAGGGTATTTGGCTCAGGGTTTCGGCCTTGTGCAATGTGCGCTACTCGATTAATGTTTACTTAAAACGCATTTTCTCAGAGTCCTAATTGGTTGGAAAAGACCGTGTCTTCTTTTTCACAACTAACCTAGGGCTCGAATCAGTGGATCTCGTCACTACATTTATAAGCCACTCATTTTTCACCTGTAAATCGTCTTCCAGGGACGGACAATCCCGAGCGAGGGTCCTATAAGGCAAGCGAGTTCCACCGACAAAGAAAAAAGTGAACTTAAGGCTAGCTGGTCATGCAAACTTTCAACGTATGTGACATGCGGGTCACGGTCGAAGTCAACGTCCTTAAGTTAAGGCAGAAATCATGCCGAAATTTCGGCATGACCTCTCCTGATTCGCTTGCGTGAGGGGCCTTAGCTTTTGGCGTTGGCTAAGTTGTGGCTGGCATGGTGCATACGTTGACGGTTTGATGACACAGTGTCACATTGAACCTTCGGGCATATTTTTAGCGTGTCTCCGTGTCAAAGTCAAGGCTGAAAAGCTAAGACTTTGGGTCGAGAACGACCTTCGATCTCAACTTTTAAGTTTGACTTGTGAGGGAGATCGGCGTAAAAGCATACACTTAGGCTTTATGACACGTACTAATCCAAAAACCAACCGGGGTCATGGACGAAGTGTGACACAAAGAGTGCATGGATTACACGGGCTAGGATGGCCTGTTTGGGACGACCCCGTGCGCGCTCGAAAGGTGTCTCGTGCACCAATCAAGCCGAAACCGAACGGTCATCCTGGGTTGAGGGTCGTAGTGTGCGGTGTACCGAGGCAGCAAGTGCGTGTAGCGTGCGGTGTACCGAGGCGAGAAGGCAAGTAGTGTGCGGTCACTAAATACTTTTTCTCGAGAAAAATAGAAATTTTCGTAATGTGTTTTAAAAAATTTATGCGCAGTTCGAAATATAGCATGAAAATCAAGTATGAACGGAAATGCACGAACATGTTTATGATTTTGGATGAGATGAAAATGCAACATCTTTTTTTTTCTTTTGTTTCGAAAACAGTTCGATGTTTTGATCAACACACGCACACAAAAACGAGGAAGGGTAAACGAAATTTTGACCCACGAAATGTTTTTAAAACAACTGTAGTTTTGAAAAACATTGTTCGATGTCCCCAGCGGAGTCGCCAACTGAAATTACCCGGATCGTGCCCGGGGGAACGCGGCGAGCGGCATTTCGCAGGCATGGGACCTCGCTTCGGAGAAGGAGAGGAGTCGACACGCGGTATTGTATTATGAGCCCAAACGTTGAGAATGGCTGAGTTTGAAAAAGGGGGGTCGTTTTAATTGGTAGCCAAAACTTGGAAAAGGCTTTGAAAAAGTGACATTTTGTATTATGAGCCCAAACTTGACAAATGGCTTTGAAAATGTGACGTTTTGTATTATGAGCCCAAACTTGACAAATGGCTTTGAAAATGTGACGTTTTGTATTATGAGCCTAAACTTGACAAATGCTTTTTTTTTTGTACCAGAGATTGTTAGGTTCTGAGGTTATGTTACGTTTCGGGAAGAGTATGTTGAGATCACCCGAATTGCCTCGTATGACGAGTCTTTATACCTTTCTCGAAATCGTGTGCGTGTGTGTGTGTGTTGCATTTTTGAAAAGGAGCTTGTATGACAAGCTTTAATCTTGGTTTGAATGACAAACGTTGATTTTTATGATAAAAACGAGTGTTTGAATGACAAACGTCGGTTTTGAGTTGTTTTGAAAACGGAGTTAGAGGGACGAGCTTAAATCTTTAGTTTGAATGTCAAACGTTGATTTTAATGAAAAGATCGTTTGAATGTCAAACGTCGGGTTTGGAGTCAAAAATGAGCGTTTGGATGCCAAACGTCGATTTTGCGTTGTTTCTGAAAAGGAGTTCGAATGATGAACTCTGGCTTTGAAATGGGCATTACATTGTGACCAATTTTATGAAAAGAGGTATTAAATGATATGCGATCAACGAGTCATTTTGTGACTCGGACTTTTATAAGTAAATACTATCACAAGCCAAACGGCTCGGACTTGTAAATGACAGTATTTAAAGTGCAGTATCAACGGAATCAAACGATCCGGATAGTAAAGATGCGATCGACGAGCCAAACGGCTCGGAGTTTTAAAGGCATATAAATTAAATGACGATATCGACGGATCAAACGATCCGGACTTTGTAAATGGCGATCACGAACCAAACGGATCAAACGATCCGGACTGTAAATAACATAAACGTACAAAACGAGACCGGAACGCCGTTTTAACCTGAAATTACTTCTCTTGCAGGAGAGAAGATGATTAAGGGGTAAAACGTATTGGGCCCCGTAGACGGTGTTTTCAAAAGTTTCGACCGAAACGATAATAGCGACTGACACGTAAATCGAGGCAAAACGAGTTTTTAGAGAGAGAGAGTGTTACCTATGGCTAGGGGTTGACTCTTTGACTTGGTTTACGTATACGGGATATGGTTTTTGTGTTTGAAAGGTGTTTTGAGGTTTTATTGTTCGTGTTTGGTCAGAAAACGAGATTTTTACTCAAATCGAGACATAACGGGGCTCGGGAGGGGGTAGGACTGCCTTGGGCCGTGAGCTTTTGAGGGAGAGGTTAATGTTTTTCTTTTTTCTTTACAAATGACAGCCCTTGTATTTATAGGGGTAAAAATGCAAAACAGGCCGGACGGCCTAATGTTCAATTTGGGGGGTTTTTGGGTATTTTGGAAATTTGGAGGACTTGATGAGAATTCTGGTTCTTCAAGTAAAACAGGCCAGACGCCCATTTCCTCAATTTCAGGGGCATTTTGGTCTTTTCACCTTTGAATTTGATTGATGTTGATTTTGGGAGTGGTGCATGCGTGCCACATGCCCTTGTGGCTCACCTAGGCTAGGGATTTTGTCCCGTTATTCCCGGTTTTGTCCGTTTTTTAAATAACTGTCCGGAAAATGTCCGAAACGCCCCCGAAAAGTTCCGAAAATTGCATTTTTTGAGGAAAGTTGTACTTTTACGTGTGATAACGTGTGTTGAGTACACTTTGATGTCGGGATGCACAGGGCAGTCCCGGAATGTCTCGTTGACTCGAGAACGGGGAGCTTAACGGGTTCCAGTTAACCTGGGAAGGGTCAGTTAACGGATTTCGATTAACTTTTAACGGATTTTGATGATCCGGATTTGGGTACTTACATTAGGGTATAGGGGTTAGGGTTTAGGGCTTAGGATTTAGGGTTTAGGGTATAAGGTATAATGTATAGGTATATATGATTTATGGTTTAGGGTTTAGGGTATAGGGTATTTTTTTAGGGTTTAGGGTTTAGGGTATAATGTAAAGGGCTTAGGGTTTAGGGTATAGGGTATAAGGTTTAGGGTAAAGGGTTTAGGGTAGTCCGTCCCTCTTTTGACTTTTCTTCTATATACTTTCATTTGTTTAGTTTTTTTCTATCTTTTTTTATATACTTTTTTGTAAAAAAAATCACTAATTAACAAAGTCTAAAATATTATTTTCTAGTCAATGAAAAATTTAAAAAAAATATAAAAAAAAATATAGGGTAGTCCGTCCCTCTCTTGACTTTTCTTCTATATACTTTCATTTGTTTAGTTTTTTTCTATCTTTTTTTATATAACTTTTTCTAAAAAAATCACTAATTATCAAAGGCTAAAATATTATTTTCTAGTCAATAAATATTTTTAAAAAATATATAAAATAAATATAGGGTAGTCCGTCCCTCTTTTGACTTTTCTTCTATATACTTTCATTTGTTTAGTTTTTTTCTATCTTTTTTTATATAACTTTTTCAAAAAAAAATCACTAATTAACAAAGTCTAAAATATTATTTTCTAGTTGTAAGTGCTCCAAATTGAGTTGTTAGTATTTTCGTTAGAAAACTAACAAAAGCCCTAACATCCCTAACATTTCTAACTTTTCTAACAAAGCAAGGATAAATTAGGGATTGCTATTTGGAGTTAAACAAGCAAAGGAATCTCACAAATGTTGAATTTCCGAAACTGGAAGCTGCTGGAACAACAGCCGGTTGAATTTTTGAAAATAATATTCCTCCTGTCCAACGCCTGCAAAGCAATAAATGAACAAAGGCACGCCTACGCTTAGATCCGCGCGGACATCTTTGTTTCCCCCAGTGGCCTATAAATTGAACCCTTCTCTCTCAGTTTACACAACACAATTTGCTCACAGGAGCTATACTCTGGTGAAAAACAGAGAGAAAACAGTGGGAATCCTTAGATTGCCATCATTTTCTCTTGAGTCTTTCCCAATCTCACTCCAAACACTCTCAAATCACTCTTAAATATACACAAGCTCAATCTTAAATCAACACTAAAGAGGAGGATTAGAGAGAAAACATAGAGGACTTAAGTGTTATCTACTTGTTTTCTCTTTGACCAACTCTATCATCAAACACTCTCTAAACACATTCAAATCTTGATACTCCTCATGTCAAGCTCCAAACCAAGGAAGATAGGGTTAAAACATCATTGGTAAACCCTCCTTCTTTAAACCCTAAAACTCTCTTTTAATTTCTTGTTCATCTTGTTCAATTTACATCTTTACAAAATCTCCCCTTCCCAAGCAAATGAAATGCTTCAAGTCCTAATGTACCCTAAGGATGGCTTGATATAGTAGATCACCACTAAAATGTTTAGTGATCACTAATCAAAACCTAAGGAAATGGGGACAAAACATGGATGCAAACCCCCTTTAAATCACATTTTTCCTCTTGAGAATGTTGCTGTCCAGTAGCCTTTCTCTAAGACCTTTGTCCATTGTCTAATTTTTTGGACACAGAAAAAATTGGAATTTGGAGTTGACTACAAAATACTTTTTGTATCCAACATCCATAGGATTCCATACATATTTTTACTTTATTTTTTGCGTGAGAATAACTCCCTTTTTCAAATTATTTTCCAGTTTAGCAGTCTCTGGAAATCCAGATTTCACATCTGAGATTTCCAGAAGGTTTTGATCCATCAAATCATCTCCAATTACAAAGATATTTTGTAGTCACCTTATTTAAGATGTTTTGAAAAACTTTCATTCACTGACCTTCCTCAGATTCTGAAGTTTTAAATCCCTTAAATCCATTTCAAAATCAAGTGTCCACTGCCTTTTTCATTCTGGCAGAATTGATTTTCATCTTCAAGGAGTATTTTGAGTACCAAAACTTAACCCTAAAATCATACCAAAAATCATGACACTTGTTTAATGTCTTACAAAGAGTTCTCAATTTTTAATTTTCTCAGTTTACATTTATTTTAACTAAAACACACACACACACACAAATGGTTTCAAATTAGGAAGACTCGTTTTACGAGGAATTCCGGGTGAACCCTAACGTTCTTCCCGGAGTGTAACGTGACCTCCAAACCCAAATCTCTAATCTCGGGCATTTTTCAAAGTTTTGGCCCTTAAAATAAAAATGGCGTGGCGACTCCGTTTTGTTGATTTTCAAAAAGAAAAATCGCGGGTGGGCATCATCACAGTGGCGACTCCGCTGGGGATAGAAAATGAGCTTTATCTTTTTTCAAAAAAAAAAATCTTTTTCAAAAAAAAAAGAAAAGTTTTTGTGGGTCAAACTTCCGTGCCGGCATTTGAAACCATTTGTATTGTGTGTGTGTGTGTGTTTGTTTTGCACATTTCGTGTTGTTTTGACTGTCCCGGAAAAATTGGTATTTTGACTGTCGGAATCATTTTCTTAACTGTTTGAATTTTTGTGCCTATGTGCTTATGTGTTTATTTGCTTTCAAAAATAAATTTCAAAAAAAAAATTCAAAAAAAAATTTCAAAAAAAAGATTTTCAAAAAAAAAAAATCATTTTTTTGCATGCATCATTCTCTTTAAGACACATATGAAGGGTTTTTTGTTTGAGAGAGGGGAGGTTTTTTTGATAAAATTGCGTTCTTGGGAAATTCGCATAGGGAGCAATCGCCCGGTATTTAGGGAGCGATCGCGCCTTTTCTCTGTAAAAAGAGGGCGACCGCTCGTATTATTGGGGTGATCGCTCAACCTCTGCATTATTGTTTTTCCAATTAAAAAAAATAAATAAAATCCGAAATTATCAATACCGGATTACAGTAGGCGCGATCCCCCGATATTTATGGAGCGATCGCTCTCTTGTCCATTCCACTTTTTTGAAATTCCAATCAGTTTTTTAACGTTTTCAGTTAGTTTTTTGAATTTCCATCAGTTTTTTAACGTTTCCAGTTAGTTTTTCATAATTCCAGTTAGTTTTTTAGAATTACCAGTCAATTTTTTAACGTTTTCCAGTTAGTTTTTCAGAATTTCCAGTTAGTTTTCAAATAGTTTTATTTAAAAAAAGACATATAGAGTACAAAACTTAATCAAAGCTGTTAACCACCGGTTATAACCGTTTGGAATAAAATTAATAATAATAAAATAATAAGTATGAGGGAAAATTGACCACATCTCGGTCACGTAGGACACCCGTCAAGGATAATCAGACGGGGTAAATTCATCAGGAGGATTGCGAAACCTACTCCCTCTCCTCGGTACATGATGACCACCTGATCTAGATTGTTGAGATGAGTATGAGGATGATCCAGATGGATATTCTGAAAAATGAACACGAGGCAAATGAAAACTAGGCCTAAATCCCGGAATCCCGAATGCCTGCTCAGGACTCTGAGTATAATTGCTAGAAGAAGGGATCTCACGCGGTTGCGTGAAACCAAACTGATTCATCAATTCTGTAAAAGAATTACCCGGTCCTGTCGGAGTGAAGGGAAACTGATGCATCTCATCGTATTGATCCTCCATCTCTGGCTCATCCTCCAACTGGTATCCAAGATGTCTACGAACCCGATTTTGCCTCTGTGGCTCCTCTTCAGCAGTATGATCAACCGTTGGAGGGGAAGCTTGGGCTTCCTATCGTTCCTGCTCCCTAATAGCTGTCAATGTGTTTCCGATATATTGACTGTTGTAATTGGGCAGTTCTTCCAAGGATGTGGCATTCTCGTTGTATATGTTCATCCCTTGAAGAGTTTGAATCTGTTCAAAACAATTAACTAAAATTAATTAATACGGAAAAAAATGGTAATTTTTTTTGTAAAAGCATTGTATGTAGTATATAACTTACCACCCTCAAAACTAGTTGCACGTGGCCTGAACCCTAGTCCCTCCACATTAGACCAATTCTGGATGAACGATCGAGTAATACTCCTATACCATCTCATATAGGGGTGACGGTAACTCATATCTACTTCACCAAACTCTCCATCATCGACATTAATCGCCCGTTCATTCCATATTTCTATGTGCGGACCATGTTCTTGCATCCACTTAACGGCTGATCGACCTCGCCGACTAATCCGATGCAGGTCCAAACTAGTGTCGCAGTCATCAGGCACACCTTGAACCATCCCAAACTGTCGCATTACGCGATCTAGAAAGTGCCATTCAACCCTCTCAAAGCAGATGAGGGGTACCTTCGCCCTCCATATAGCTTGCCCCTGAAGACAGAAATTCGGAGCTATCACACCGTTGTATTGCTGCCACACAACCTGATCCTCGTTCATATATGACATTTGGTCTCGATAGCCTTGCAGGTTATGGGTAGTCACAGAAGTATACGACAATGGACCCTTCCACCTACATATGAAACAATTGACATAAAAAATAATGAGTAAAAAAGTGATAAAATACAAAACAGATCATTTACAAAATGAAGTAATTGAAATATACTTGCAACCCACTGGTAATGTCCCATTAAGTGTTATTTCTGTATGTCTCCTAGGTTGTGTACACAACAACCTCTCCCATGCCCAAAGCTATAAAAAAATTGTCATTACGTACAAAACAGATTAAGTCCACTAGCATAATGTAATAAAATATAATTGACTCACCAATATTATTTATTTCCTAAGAAGTGAGAGGTACATCAACTTCACTAGGTTATCAGACGAGTCGGGCATAATGTATGACCCCAATAACTGAAAAATGTAGGCTCGAGTATATGTCTCAATCATATACTTGGATGCATTATTGGGAAGCTGATCAAAAAGAGGAAAGTGATCTAGAACCCATCTCATAGACACCATTCCACCTTTTTTGATGTCTGCGGGAGATATTGTAACCCCAAATAACTCCTCAATAATCTTAACCCATTCCCCCTTACTCCTACTAGTTTCTGAACTAGTCACAGTCAATCCGTCTACAGGAAGACCACACAACATTCTAATATCCTCTAAGGTGATGGTCATCTCCCCTACAGGTAAGTTAAAAGCGTGGGTCTCTGGACGCCATCTCTCAATCAAAGCCTCAATCAAGTGCCAATCATATTGTAAATGACCTAATAAATACACTCCATAAAATCCAGCATTTATAAGCTTAGTTTCTATCCTCCAATCAACTCTAGCTGGAAGTTCTGTACCACACCTAGGTCTTAAATTGGTTAACTGTTGTCCATCCCAAATATAATTACATCTATGTGTCTCCTGAGAAGTCAATACATGTGGATCGATTGGCCCAGGAACAATAAAGGGTTGTTCATGTTGATTCATCTGAAACACAAAAAATTAATAATAATTAAATTTAAATGGGACTTAAGGTTTTGCTACATTTAAGCTCAAATTTTAAATTTAACACTTAAAAATTAATAATTAAGTAGAAAAATTGCAAAAAGTTTGTCAAAGTAATTTTAACAAGCACTTGATTTTAAACCTAACTTAAGAAAATTCTAACTAGGCAAAAATTGAATTACAATTGTTTAATTCATTGACAATCAACAATTAGGTACATAAATCATAATAGTTTTAACAACAAATTATATAAAAATGCACAAATAAATTCTTAGGAAAATTTATATAGCTAAAATTAAGAACTCAAAATAAATAAAAAGAAGAAATAAAACTAACATTTCAAACTCTTTCTCTTAAAAACTTTCCTCTTATTCTTCAACAAATTTCCCCTTCAAACTCTTTCTCCTTCTCCTTTTCCTTCTCCGAAGTTCTTCTCCTTCTTTCTTTCTTTCTTTCTTTCTTTCTTTCTTTCTTTCTTTCTTTCAGGCACTGAAACTCCCTCTCCTTCCTTGAATCTTTGAATCGAAAAAATGTGACAACTTTTCCTCTCTCTATTCAACATTTGAATCCGGAAATGGTAATTCCGGATTCCAATTTAAATAAATTTGGAATTTGCATTTCCGGATTTGAAAATACGCCTTTAGGCGCGATCGCCCTATCTTATGGCGCGATCGCTCTCTATTTTTTCCAGAAAATATTAATTTGCTAAAATCAGTTTTGTAAAAAAAAAAAAAAAGGGAATCCGGAATTGGTTGCGCAAGAATACATGAGGAGCGATCGCTCCCTACTACAGGCGCGATCGTTCTCTATTAACAGAAATATTATTTTGTTAAATTCAGTTTTGAAAAAAAAAAAAAACCAATTCCGGAATTACCAATTCCAGAATTGGTTAAAAAATGCTATTTTGGTACTTAAAATTTTTATAATGTTATTTTCGTAAATAAATTTTTAAAAAGTAATATTTTGGAAAAAAAATCCATACCCCATACCCTAAACTTTTTTCTATTATATACTTTCATTTCTTTAAAAAAAATTAACTTTTTTTATATAACTTTTTGTAAAAAATTCACTACTAACTAACATCTCAAATAGTTTTATATATCCAAAAAAAAAATTTAAAAAAAATAAAAAAGTAAATGCTATTGTCCGTTCCTCTTTTTTCTATTATATACTTTCATTTCTTTAAAAATTCTTAACTTTTTTTATATAACTTTTTGTAAAAAAATTCACTACTAACTAACATCTCAAATAGTTTTATTTATCCAAAAAAAAATTTAATTAAAAAAGTAAATGCTATTGTCCGTCCCTCTCTTTTTCTATTATATACTTTAATTTCTTTAAAAATTCTTAACTTTTTTTATATAACTTTTTTTGTAAAAAATTTCACTACTAACTAACATCTCAAATAGTTTTATTTATCCAAAAAAAATTAAAAAAATTAAAAAAAAATCATATACACAATCCCTAAACCCTAAACCCAAAATCATACCCCATACCTAAACCACAAATCATATTCCTAAACACCTTATAACTCATACACATAAAAATTAAATAAAATAATTTTTAATATACCAAATTCCTTAACAATATATCATATATCCATACACCGGACACCCAGACTCTATACCCTAAACCATAACTCATATCATATACCATAACCCCATGTACACCAGACACCCATACTTTATACCCTAAATCATATACTCCGTATCATATACACATACCATATACTCTAAATCATAGCCCATATACATATACCCTAAACCATAACATATACCCTAAAATATAACACATACCCTATTGTCCTCTATTTTCTATTATATACTTTCATTTCTTTAAAAATTCTTAACTTTTTTTATATAACTTTTTCTAAACAATTTCACTACTAACTAACATCTAAAATAGTTTTATATACCCAAAAAAAAATTTAAAAAAATTAAAAAAAATTAAAAAAATAAATGCTATTGTCCATTCCTCTTTTTTCTATTATATACTTTCATTTCTTTAAAAATTCTTAACTTTTTTATATAACTTTTTGTAAATAATTTCACTACTAACTAACATCTCAAATAGTTTTATTTATTCAATAAAAAATATTAAAAAAATTAAAAAAAATCATATACCTAATCCCTAAACCCTAAATCATACCCCATACCCTAAACCATAAATCATATGCCTAAACACCTTTTAACTCATACACATAAAAATTAAATATAATATTTTTTAATATACCAAATTCCTTAAACATATATCATATATTCATACACCAGACACCCATACCCTATACCCTAAACCATAACTCATATCATATACCATATACCCCATACACCAGATACCCATACTTTATAACCTAAATCATATAATCCGTATCATATACATATACCATATACTCTATATCATAGCACATATACATATACCCTAAACCATAACATATACCCTAAAATATAACACATACCCTATTGTCCTCTATTTTCTATTATATTCTTTCATTTCTTTAAAAATTCTTAACTTTTTTTATATAACTTTTTGTAAAAAAATTCACTACTAACTAACATCTCAAATAGTTTTATATATCCAAAAAAAAAAATCAAAAAAGTAAATGCTATTGTCCGTTCCTCTTTTTTCAATTATATACTTTCATTTCTTTGAAAATTCTTAACTTTTTTATATAACTTTTTGTAAAAAATTTCACTACTAGCTAACATCTCAAATAGTTTTATTTATCCAAAAAAAATTAAAAAATTAAAAAAGTAAATGCTATTGTCCGCTCCTCTCTTTTTCTACTATATACATTAATTTCTTTAAAAATTCTTTACTTTTTTATATAACCTTTTGTAAAAAAAATTCACTGATAACTAACATCTCAAATAGTTTTATTTACCAAAAAAATTAAAAAAGTAAATGCTATTGTCCGTCCCTCTTTTTTCTATTATATACTTTCATTTCTTTAAAAATTCTTAATTTTTATATATAACTTTTTGTAAAAAATCACTACTAACAACATCTCAAATAGTTTTATTTATCCAAAAAAAATTAAAAAAAATAAATAAAAAAGTACTCCCTCCGTCCCGCTAATATTAGCACACTTTCCTTTTTGGGCGTCCCACTAATATCCGCACACTCCCAAAAAGGAAACTTTATATTAATAAAATATTCACCCAACCCCACTCATTCTCTCTCCTACATTATTTTAATACTCACAACACCATTATAATTTATTACACCCTCCACTCATTCTCTCTCCACTCATTCTTTTACACTCACAACATTTTATTAAAATATCATATTCCTTAATTCCCACGCAAACAGTGTTTGTGCTAATATTAGCGGGACGGAGAGAGTAAATGCTATTGTCCGTCCCTCTTTTTTCTATTATATACTTTCATTTCTTTAAAAATTCTTAACTTTTTTTATATAACTTTTTGTAAAAAATTTCAATACAAACTAAAATCTCAAATAGTTTTATATATCCAAAAAAAAATAAAAAATAAATAAAAAAAGTAAATGCTATTGTTCGTCCCTCTTTTTTTCTATTATATACTTTCATTTCTTTAAAAATTCTTAACTTTTTTTATATAATTTTTTGTAAAAAAAAATCACTACTAACTAACATCTCAAATAGTTTTATTTATTCAAAAAAAAATTTAAAAAAATCAAATGTCTATTGAGAAACAATTATAATATATTATGTGTGTGTAAATATAAGGAATTATTTTTTGACATCTATTCCTTTGAAATTTACCAAGGATTTCACAAAACAAATATTTTCTTGGTATTTATTCCTTTGTAATTCCCTTGATAATTATGGCGGGAATCTTCCCACCAATTTTTAAAAATATTTTGAGTGCTTGCCTAGGAATATATTCCTTGATAATTTTGGAGGGAAGTTTAGCACCAAATTGGAATTTTGGGTGATACTTCCCAAGGAATTTAAAAAGGAAATTTTCCTAGGAAATATATTCCTTGGTAAATTCCTTGGAATTCACCATGGAAAAAGTATTCCTTGATATTTTCATCAGAAATTACAATGAAAAATGTTTCCTTGGTAAATTCCTTGCAAATTCCTCTAGAAATATTTCTCCTTCCTAAATTCCTCGAAATTCATAATGAAAAAAAAACTCCTTGGTATTTTCCTAGGAAATAAAATTCCTACGTAAATTCATTGGGAATTACATTGATATCTGTTTGAGATGGTCCAGCGGTGCGCTGGTTGTACTGAGTGATGGGAGCCGTACTTGCTTGGCCGTATATGATGGGAGTGCCTTGAGAGGTGGCAACATGGAGCCTCGGTCGGCTGTTTCCTTGGTTCGAAGGAATCCCGTAATTTGGCGGGGGAGGAACCTGGTTGAAGGTTTGAGGAGTTGATCGAGAGGGCTCGTCGTCCTCGATTAGGACGAAAGTACCATCTGGTTGGGGGATAGCTGCTATACCTCGCTCATTCAGAAGTTCTACCACGAAATTCTGCTGATCTTCTTTCTGCCTTTTGTGAGCCTCACAGGCTCGGATGGCTTCTTCCAGTGTCATATCTGTTACCGGTGGCGGGGTTTCGTTCCCATCACGATTTCTCGGTGAGCTTGACATGTCGGAAAGTCTGGCCGAAGAAACTGAGGGAACCGAAGAACTGTCTGATGCGGCCGTAACTGCAATTCTGGCGAGGCGCTGACCGGGAATGAAAGGCAGGGTTTAGGTTTCGGAAAGGGTATTTGGCTCAGGGTTTCGGCCTTGTGCAATGTGCAGTTACCGATTAATGTTTACTTAAAACGCATTTTCTCAGAGTCCTAATTGGTTGGAAAAGACCGTGTCTTCTTTTTCACAACTAACCTAGGGCTCGAATCAGTGGATCTCGTCACTACATTTATAAGCCACTCATTTTTCACCTGTAAATCATCTTCCCGGGACGGACAATCCCGAGCGAGGGTCCTATAAGGCAAGCGAGTTCCACCGACAAAGAAAAAAGTGAACTTAAGGCTAGTTGGTCATGCAAACTTTCAACGTATGTGACATGCGGGTCACGGTCGAAGTCAACGTCCTTAAGTTAAGGCAGAAATCATGCCGAAATTTTGGCATGACCTCTCCTGATTCGCTTGCGTGAGGGGCCTTAGATTTTGGCGTTGGCTAAGTTGTGGCTGGCATGGTGCATACGTTGACGGTTTGATGACAAAGTGTCACATTGAACCTTCGGGCATATTTTTAGCGTGGCTCCGTGTCAAAGTCAAGGCTGAAAAGCTAAGACTTTGGGTCGAGAACGACCTTCGATCTCAACTTTTAAGTTTGACTTGTGAGGGAGATCGGCGTAAAAGCATACACTTAGGCTTTATGACACGTACTAATCCAAAAACCAACCGGGGTCTTGGACGAAGTGTGACACAAAGAGTGCATGGATTACACGGGCTAGGATGGCCTGTTTGGGACGACCCCGTGCGCGCTCGAAAGGTGTCCGCGGACCAATCAAGGCTGAAACCGAACGGTCATCCTGGGTTGAGGGTCGTAGTGTGCAGTGTACCGAGGCAGCAAGTGCTTGTAGCGTGCGGTGTACCGAGGCAGCAGTGCAAGTAGTGTGCGGTCACTAAATACTTTTTCTGAGAAAAATAGAAATTTTCAGAATGTGTTTTAAAAAATTTATGCGCAGTTCGAAATATAGCATGAAAATCAAGTATGAACGGAAATGCACGAACATGTTTATGATTTTGGATGAGATGAAAATGCAACATCTTTTTTTTTCTTTTGTTTCGAAAACAGTTCGATGTTTTGATCAACACACGCACACAAAAACGAGGAAGGGTAAACGAAATTTTGACCCACGAAATGTTTTTAAAACAACTGTAGTTTTGAAAAACATTGTTCGATGTCCCAGGAGTCGCCAACTGAAATTACCCGGATCGTGCCCGGGGGAACGCGGCGAGCGGCATTTCGCAGGCATGGGACCTCGCTTCTGGAGAAGGAGAGGAGTCGACACGCGGTTTTGTATTATGAGCCCAAACGTTGAGAATGGCTGAGTTTGAAAAAGGGGGATCGTTTTAATTGGTAGCCAAAACTTGGAAAAGGCTTTGAAAAAGTGACATTTTGTATTATGAGCCCAAACTTGACAAATGGCTTTGAAAATGTGACGTTTTGTATTATGAGCCCAAACTTGACAAATGGCTTTGAAAATTTGACGTTTTGTATTATGAGCCTAAACTTGACAAATGGTTTTTTTTTGTACCAGAGATTGTTAGGTTCTGAGGTTATGTTACGTTTCGGGAAGAGTATGTTGAGATCACCCGAAATGCCTCGTATGACGAGTCTTTATACCTTTCTCGAAATCGTGTGCGTGTGTGTGTGTGTTGCATTTTTGAAAAGGAGCTTGTATGACAAGCTTTAATCTTGGTTTGAATGACAAACGTTGATTTTTATGATAAAAACGAGTGTTTGAATGACAAACGTCGGTTTTGAGTTGTTTTGAAAACGGAGTTAGAGGGACGAGCTTAAATATTTAGTTTGAATGTCAAACGTTGATTTTAATGAAAAGATCGTTTAAATGTCAAACGTCGGGTTTGGAGTAAAAAATGAGCGTTTGGATGCCAAACGTCGATTTTGCGTTGTTTCTGAAAAGGAGTTCGAATGATGAACTCTGGCTTTGAAATGGGCATTACATTGTGACCAATTTTATGAAAAGAGGTATTAAATGATATGCGATCAACGAGTCATTTTGTGACTCGGACTTTTATAAGTAAATACTATCACAAGCCAAACGGCTCGGACTTGTAAATGACAGTATTTAAAGTGCAGTATCAACGGAATCAAACGATCCGGATAGTAAAGATGCGATCGACGAGCCAAACGGCTCGGAGTTTTAAAGGCATATAAATTAAATGACGATATCGACGGATCAAACGATCCGGACTTTGTAAATGGCGATCACGAACCAAACGGATCAAACGATCCGGACTGTAAATAACATAAACGTACAAAACGAGACCGGAACGCCGTTTTAACCTGAAATTACTTCTCTTGCAGGAGAGAAGATGATTAAGGGGTAAAACGTATTGGGCCCTGTAGACGGTGTTTTCAAAAGTTTCGACCGAAACGATAATAGCGACTGACATGTAAATCGAGGCAAAACGAGTTTTTAGAGAGAGAGAGTGTTACCTATGGCTAGGGGTTGACTCTTTGACTTGGTTTACGTATACGGGATATGGTTTTTGTGTTTGAAAGGTGTTTTGAGGTTTTATTGTTCGTGTTTGGTCAGAAAATGAGATTTTTACTCAAATCGAGACATAACGGGGCTCGGGAGGGGGTAGGACTGCCTTGGGCCCTGAGCTTTTGAGGGAGAGGTTAATGTTTTTCTTTTTTCTTTACAATTGACAGCCCTTGTATTTATAGGGGTAAAAATGCAAAACAGGCCGGACGGCCTAATGTTCAATTTGGGGGGTTTTTGGGTATTTTGGAAATTTGGAGGACTTGATGAGAATTCTGGTTCTTCAAGTAAAACAGGCCAGACGGCCATTTCCTCAATTTCAGGGGCATTTTGGTCTTTTCACCTTTGAATTTGATTGATGTTGATTTTGGGAGTGGTGCATGCGTGCCACATGCCCTTGTGGCTCACCTAGGCTAGGGATTTTGTCCCGTTATTCCCGGTTTTATCCGTTTTTTAAATAACTGTCCGGAAAATGTCCGAAACGCCTCCGAAAAGTTCCGAAAATTGCATTTTTTGAGGAAAATTGTACTTTTACGTGTGATTACATGTGTTGAGTACACTTTGATGTCGGGATGCACAGGGCAGTCCCGGAATGTCTCGTTGACTCGAGAACGGGGAGCTTAACGGGTTCCAGTTAACCTGGGAAGGGTCAGTTAACGGATTTCGATTAACTTTTAACGGATTTTGATGATCCGGATTTGGGTACTTACATTAGGGTATAGGGGTTAGGGTTTAGGGCTTAGGATTTAGGGTTTAGGGTATAAGGTATAATGTATAGGTATATATGATTTATTGTTTAGGGTTTAGGGTATAGGGTATTTTTTTAGGGTTTAGGGTTTAGGGTATAATGTAAAGGGCTTAGGGTTTAGGGTATAGGGTATAAGGTTTAGGGTAAAGGGTTTAGGGTAGTCCGTCCCTCTTTTCTTTTATATACTTTCATTTGTTTAGTTTTTTTCTATATTTTTTATATACTTTTTTCTAAAAAAACACTATAAAAAAATCTAAAATATTATTTCCTAGTCAATGAAAAATTAAAAAAAATAAAAAATAAACATAGGGTAGTACACCCCTCTTTTCTTCTATATACTTTCATTTGTTTAGTTTTTTTCTATCTTTTTTTATATAACTTTTTCTAAAAAAATCACTAATTAACAATGGCTAAAATATTATTTTCTAGTCAATAAATATTTTTAAAAAATATATAAAATAAATATAGGGTAGTCCGTCCCTCTTTTGACTTTTCTTCTATATACTTTCATTTGTTTAGTTTTTTTCTATCTTTTTTTATATAACTTTTTCAAAAAAAAATCACTAATTAACAAAGTCTAAAATATTAGTTTCTAGTTGTAAGTGCTCCAATTTGAGTTGTTAGTATTTTCGTTAGAAAACTAACAAAAGCCCTAACATCCCTAACATTTCTAACTTTTCTAACAAAGCAAGGATACATTGGGGATTGCTATTTTGAGTTAAACAAGCAAAGGAATCTCACAAATGTTGAATTTCCGAAACTGGAAGCTGCTGGAACAACAGCTGGTTGAATTTTTGAAAATAATATTCCTCCTGTCCAAAGCCTGCAGCAGCGAAATGAACAGTGCACGCCTACGCTTAGATCCGCGCGGACATCTTTGTTTCCCCAGTGGCCTATAAATTGAACCCTTCTCTCTCAGTTTACACAACACAATTTGCTCACAGGAGCTATACTCTGGTGAAAAACAGAGAGAAAACAGTGGGAATCCTTAGATTGCCATCATTTTCTCTTGAGTCTTTCCCAATCTCACTCCAAACACTCTCAAATCACTCTTAAATATACACAAGCTCAAGCTTAAATCAACACTAAAGAGGAGGATTAGAGAGAAAACATAGAGGACTTAAGTGTTATCTACTTGTTTTCTCTTTGACCAACTCTATCATCAAACACTCTCTAAACACATTCAAATCTTGATACTCCTCAAGTCAAGCTCCAAACCAAGGAAGATAGGGTTAAAACATCATTGGTAAACCCTCCTTCTTTAAACCCTAAAACTCTCTTTTAATTTCTTGTTCATCTTGTTCAATTTACATCTTTACAAAATCTCCCCTTCCCAAGCAAATGAAATGCTTCAAGTCCTAATGTACCCTAAGGATGGCTTGATATAGTAGATCACCACTAAAATGTTTAGTGATCACTAATCAAAACCTAAGGAAATGGGGACAAAACATGGATGCAAACCCCCTTTAAATCACATTTTTCCTCTTGAGAATGTTGCTGTCCAGTAGCCTTTCTCTAAGACCTTTGTCCATTGTCTAATTTTTTGGACACAGAAAAAATTGGAATTTGGAGTTGACTACAAAATACTTTTTGTATCCAACATCCATAGGATTCCAGACATATTTTTACTTTATTTTTTGCGTGAGTATAACTCCCTTTTTCAAATTATTTTCCAGTTTAGCAGTCTCTGGAAATCCAGATTTCACATCTGAGATTTCCAGAAGGTTTTGATCCATCAAATCATCTCCAATTACAAAGATATTGTGTAGTCACCTTATTTAAGATGTTTTGAACAATTTTCATTCACTGACCTTCCTTAGATTCTGAAGTTTTAAATCCCTTAAATCCATTTCAAAATCAAGTGTCCACTGCCTTTTTCATTCTGGCAGAATTGATTTTCATCTTCAAGGAGTATTTTGAGTACCAAAACTCAACCCTAAAATCATACCAAAAATCATGAGACTTGTTTAATGTCTTACAAAGAGTTCTCAATTTTTAATTTTCTCAATTTACATTTATTTTAACTAAAACACACACACACACACACAAATGGTTTCAAATTAGGAAGACTCGTTTTACGAGGAATTCCGGGTGAACCCTAACGTTCTTCCCGGAGTGTAACGTGACCTCCGAACCCAAATCTCTAATCTCGGGCATTTTTCAAAGTTTTGGCCCTTAAAATAAAAATGGCATGGCGACTCCGTTTTGTTGATTGTCAAAAAGAAAAATCGCGGGTGGGCATCATCACAGTGGCGACTCCGCTGGGGATAGAAAATGAGCTTTATCTTTTTTCAAAAAAAGAAATCTTTTTCAAAAAAGAAAAGAAAAGTTTTTGTGGGTCAAACTTCCGTCCCGGCATTTGAAACCATTTGTATTGTGTGTGTGTGTTTGTTTTGCACATTTCGTGTTGTTTTGACTGTCCCGGAAAAATCGGTATTTTGACTGTCGGAATCATTTTCTTAACTGTTTGAATTTTTGTGCCTATGTGCTTATGTGTTTATTTGCTTTCAAAAAAAAATTCAAAAAAAAAATTCAAAAAAAATTTTCAAAAAAAAGATTTTCAAAAAAAAAAGGGATTTTCAAAAAAAAAAAAATCATTTTTTTGCATGCATCATTCTCTTTAAGACACATATGAAGGGTTTTTTTGTTTGAGAGAGGGGAGGTTTTTTTGATAAAACTGCGTTCTTGGGAAATTCGCATAGGGAGCAATCGCCCGGTATTTAGGGGGCGATCGCGCCTTTTCTCTGTAAAAAGAGGGCGACCGCTCGTATTATTGGGGTGATCGCTCAACCTCTGCATTATTGTTTTTCCAATTAAAAAAAATAAATAAAATCCGAAATTATCAATACCGGATTACAGTAGGCACGATCCCCCGATATTTATGGAGCGATCGCTCTCTTGTCCATTCCACTTTTTTGAAATTCCAATCTGTTTTTTAACGTTTTCAGTTAGTTTTTTGAATTTCCATCAGTTTTTTAACGTTTCCAGTTAGTTTTTCATAATTCCAGTTAGTTTTTTAGAATTACCAGTCAATTTTTTAACGTTTTCCAGTTAATTTTTCAGAATTTCCAGTTAGTTTTCAAATAGTTTTATTTAAAAAAAAGACATATAGAGTACAAAACTTAACTGAAACTGTTAACCACTGGTTATAACCGTTTGGAATAAAATTAACAATAATAAAAGAATAAGTATGAGAGAAAATTGACCACATCCCGGTCACGTAGGACACCCGTCAAGGATAATCAGACGGGGTAAATTCATCAGGAGGATTGCGAATCCTACTCCCTCTCCTCGGTACATGATGACCACCTGATCTAGATTGTTGAGATGAGTATGAGGATGATCCAGATGGATATTCTGAAAAATGAACACGAGGCAAATGAAAACTAGGCCTAAATCCCGGAATCCCGAATGCCTGCTCAGGACTCTGAGTATAATTGCTAGAAGAAGGGATCTCACGCGGTTGCGTGAAACCAAACTGATTCATCAATTTTGTAAAAGAATTACCCGGTCCTGTCGGAGTGAAGCGAAACTGATGCATCTCATCGTATTGATCCTCCATCTCTGGCTCATCCTCCAGCTGGTATCCACGATGTCTACGAACCCGATTTTGCCTCTGTGGCTCCTCTTCAACAGTATGATCAACCGTTAGAGGGGAAGCTTGGGCTTCCTATCGTTCCTGCTCCCTAATAGCTGTCAATGTGTTTCCGATATATTGACTGTTGTAATTGGGCAGTTCTTCCAAGGATGTGGCATTCTCGTTGTATATGTTCATCCTTTGAAGAGTTTGAATCTGTTCAAAACAATTAACTAAAATTAATTAATACGAAAAAAAATGGTAATTTTTTTTGTAAAAGCATTGTATGTAGTATATAACTTACCACCCTCAAAACTAGTTGCACGTGGCCTGAACCCTAGTCCCTCCACATTAGACCAATTCTGGATGAACGATCGAGTAATACTCCTATACCATCTCATATAGGGGTGACGGTAACTCATATCTACTTCACCAAACTCTCCATCATCGACATTAATCGCCCGTTCATTCCATATTTCTATGTGCGGACCATGTTCTTGCATCCACTTAACGGCTGATCGACCTCGCTGACTAATCCGATGCAGGTCCAAACTAGTGTCGCAGTCATCAGGCACACCTCTAACCATCCCAAACTGTCGCATTACGCGATCTAGAAAGTGCCATTCAACCCTCTCAAAGCAGATGAGGGGTACCTTCGCCCTCCATATAGCTTGCCCCTGAAGACAGAAATTCGGAGCTATCACACCGTTGTATTGCTGCCACACAACCTGATCCTCGTTCATATATGACATTTGGTCTCGATAGCCTTGCAGGTTATGGGTAGTCACAGAAGTATACGACAATGGACCCTTCCACCTACATATGAAACAATTGACATAAAAAATAATGAGTAAAAAAGTGATAAAATACAAAACAGATCATTTACAAAATGAAGTAATTGAAATATACCTGCAACCCACTGGTAATGTCCCATTAAGTGTTATTTCTGTATGTCTCCTAGGTTGTGTACACAACAACCTCTCCCATGCCCAAAGCTATAAAAAAATTGTCATTACGTACAAAACAGATTAAGTCCACTAGCATAATGTAATAAAATATAATTGACATACCTGTACAATGGTCAAGAAGCCACCACACCCTTTCGAATCGTGCTGAGATGCTACTCACATCTCCCTATACAAGAAGGCCAACGCTGCACCACCCCAACTGTACTCACCAATATTATTTATTTCCTAAGAAGTGAGAGGTACATAAACTTCACTAGGTTATCAGACGAGTCGGGCATAATGTATGACCCCAATAACTGAAAAATGTAGGCTCGAGTATATGTCTCAATCATATACTTGGATGCATTATTGGGAAGCTGATCAAAAAGAGGAAAGTGATCTAGAACCCATCTCATAGACACCATTCCACCTTTTTTGATGTCTGCGGGAGATATTGTAACCCCAAATAACTCCTCAATAATCTTAACCCATTCCCCCTTACTCCTACTAGTTTCTGAACTAGTCACAGTCAATCCGTCTACAGGAAGACCACACAACATTCTAATATCCTCTTTGGTGATGGTCATCTCCCCTACAGGTAAGTTAAAAGCGTGGGTCTCTGGACGCCATCTCTCAATCAAAGCCTCAATCAAGTGTCAATCATATTGTAAATGACCTAATAAATACACTCCATAAAATCCAGCATTTATAAGCTTAGTTTCTATCCTCCAATCAACTCTAGCTGGATGTTCTGTACCACACCTAGGTCTTAAATTGGTTAACTGTTGTCCATCCCAAATATAATTACATCTATGTGTCTCCTGAGAAGTCAATACATGTGGATCGATTGGCCCAGGAACAATAAAGGGTTGTTCATGTTGATTCATCTGAAACACAAAAAATTAATAATAATTAAATTTAAATGGGACTTAAGGTTTTGCTACATTTAAGCTCAAATTTTAAATTTAACACTTAAAAATTAATAATTAAGTAGAAAAATTGCAAAAAGTTTGTCAAAGTAATTTTAACAAGCACTTGATTTTAAACCTAACTTAAGAAAATTCTAACTAGGCAAAAATTGAATTACAATTGTTTAATTCATTGACAATCAACAATTAGGTACATAAATCATAATAGTTTTAACAACAAATTATATAAAAATGCACAAATAAATTCTTAGGAAAATTTATATAGCTAAAATTAAGAACTCAAAATAAATAAAAAGAAGAAATAAAACTAACATTTCAAACTCATTCTCTTAAAAACTTTCCTCTTATTCTTCAACAAATTTCCCCTTCAAACTCTTTCTCCTTCTCCTTTTCCTTCTCCGAAGTTCTTCTCCTTCTTTCTTTCTTTCTTTCTTTCTTTCTTTCTTTCTTTCTTTCTTTCTTTCAGGCACTGAAACTCCCTCTCCTTCCTTGAATCTTTGAATCTGAAAAAAAATGTGACAACTTTTCCTCTCTCTATTCAACATTTGAATCCGGAAATGGTAATTCCGGATTCCAATTTAAATAAATTTGGAATTTGCATTTCCGGATTTGAAAATACGCCTTTAGGCGCGATCGCCCTATCTTATGGCGCAATCGCTCTCTATTTTTTCCAGAAAATATTAATTTGCTAAAATCAGTTTTGTAAAAAAAAAAAAAGGGAATCCGGAATTGGTAGCGCAGGAATACATGAGGAGCGATCGCTCCCTACTACAGGCGCGATCGTTCTCTATTAACAGAAATATTATTTTGTTAAATTCAGTTTTGAAAAAAAAAAAAAACCAATTCCGGAATTACCAATTCCAGAATTGGTTAAAAAAATGCTATTTTGGTACTTAAAATTTTTATAATGTTATTTTCGTAAATAAATTTTTAAAAAGTAATATTTTGGAAAAAAAATCCATACCCCATATCCTAAACTTTTTTCTATTATATACTTTCATTTCTTTAAAAAAAATTAACTTTTTTTATATAACTTTTTGTAAAAAATTCACTACTAACTAACATCTCAAATAGTTTTATATATCCAAAAATTTTTTTAAAAAAAATAAAAATGTAAATGCTATTGTCCGTTCCTCTTTTTTCTATTATATACTTTCATTTCTTTAAAAATTCTTAACTTTTTTTATATAACTTTTTGTAAAAAAATTCACTACTAACTAACATCTCAAATAGTTTTATTTATTCAAAAAAAAAAATTTAATTAAAAAAGTAAATGCTATTGTCCGTCCCTCTCTTTTTCTATTATATACTTTAATTTCATTAAAAATTCTTAACTTTTTTTATATAACTTTTTTTGTAAAAAATTTCACTACTAACTAACATCTCAAATAGTTTTATTTATCCAAAAAAAATTAAAAAAATTAAAAAAAAATCATATACACAATCCCTAAACCCTAAACCCAAAATCATACCCCATACCTAAACCATAAATCATATTCCTAAACACCTTATAACTCATACACATAAAAATTAAATAAAATAATTTTTAATATACCAAATTCCTTAACCATATATCATATATCCATACACCGGACACCCATACTCTATACCCTAAACCATAACTCATATCATATACAATAACCCCATGTACACTAGACACCCATACTTTATACCCTAAATCATATACTTCGTATCATATACACATACCATATACTCTAAATCATAGCCCATATACATATACCCTAAACCATAACATATACCCTAAAATATAACACATACCCTATTGTCCTCTATTTTCTATTATATTCTTTCATTTCTTTAAAAATTCTTAACTTTTTTTATATAACTTTTTCTAAACAATTTCACTACTAACTAACATCTAAAATAGTTTTATATACCCAAAAAAAAATTTAAAAAAATTAAAAAAAATTAAAAAAATAAATGCTATTGTCCATTCCTCTTTTTTCTATTATATACTTTCATTTCTTTAAAAATTCTTAACTTTTTTATATAACTTTTTGTAAAAAATTTCACTACTAACTAACATCTCAAATAGTTTTATTTATTCAATAAAAAATATTAAAAAAATTTAAAAAAAATCATATACCTAATCCCTAAACCCTAAATCATACCTCATACCCTAAACCATAAATCATATGCCTAAACACCTTTTAACTCATACACATAAAAATTAAATAAAATATTTTTTAATATACCAAATTCCTTAAACATATATCATATATTCATACACCAGACACCCATACCCTATACCCTAAACCATAACTCATATCATATACCATATACCCCATACACCAGATACCCATACTTTATAACCTAAATCATATAATCCGTATCATATACATATAAAATATACTCTATATCATAGCACATATACATATACCCTAAACCATAACATATACCCTAAAATATAACACATACCCTATTGTCCTCTATTTTCTATTATATTCTTTCATTTCTTTAAAAATTCTTAACTTTTTTATATAACTTTTTGTAAAAAATTTCACTACTAACTAATATCTCAAATAGTTTTATATATCCAAAAAAAAAATCAAAAAAGTAAATGCTATTGTCCGTTCCTCTTTTTTCAATTATATACTTTCATTTCTTTGAAAATTCTTAACTTTTTTATATAACTTTTTGTAAAAAATTTCACTACTAGCTAACATCTCAAATAGTTTTATTTATCCAAAAAAAATTAAAAAATTAAAAAAGTAAATGCTATTGTCCGCTCCTCTCTTTTTCTACTATATACATTAATTTCTTTAAAAATTCTTTACTTTTTTATATAACCTTTTGTAAAAAAAATTCACTGATAACTAACATCTCAAATAGTTTTATTTACCAAAAAAAAAAATAAAAAAGTAAATGCTATTGTCCGTCCCTCTTTTTTCTATTATATACATTCATTTCTTTAAAAATTCTTAATTTTTTATATATAACTTTTTGTAAAAAATCACTACTAACAACATCTCAAATAGTTTTATTTATCCAAAAAAAATTAAAAAAAAATAAAAAAGTAAATGCTATTGTCCGTCCCTCTTTTTTCTATTATATACTTTCATTTCTTTAAAAATTCTTAACTTTTTTTATATAACTTTTTGTAAAAAATTTCAATACAAACTAAAATCTCAAATAGTTTTATATATCCAAAAAAAATAAAAAATAAATAAAAAAAGTAAATGCTATTGTTCGTCCCTCTTTTTTTCTATTATATACTTTCATTTCTTTAAAAATTCTTAACTTTTTTTATATAATTTTTTGTAAAAAAAAATCACTACTAACTAACATCTCAAATAGTTTTATTTATTCAAAAAAAAATTTAAAAAAATCAAATGTCTATTGAGAAACAATTATAATATATTATGTGTGTGTAAATATAAGGAATTATTTTTTGACATCTATTCCTTTGAAATTTACCAAGGATTTCACAAAAAAAAATATTTTCTTGGTATTTATTCCTTTGTAATTCCCTTGATAATTATGGCGGGAATCTTCCCACCAATTTTTAAAAATATTTTGAGTGCTTGCCTAGGAATATATTCCTTGATAATTTTGGAGGGAAGTTTAGCACCAAATTGGAATTTTGGGTGATACTTCCCAAGGAATTTAAAAAGGAAATTTTCCTAGGAAATATATTCCTTGGTAAATTCCTTGGAATTCACCATGGAAAAAGTATTCCTTGATATTTTCATCAGAAATTACAATGAAAAATGTTTCCTTGGTAAATTCCTTGCAAATTCCTCTAGAAATATTTCTCCTTCCTAAATTCCTCGAAATTCATCATGAAAAAAAAACTCCTTGGTATTTTCCTAGGAAATAAAATTCCTACGTAAATTCATTGGGAATTACATTGATATCTGTTTGAGATGGTCCAGCGGTGCGCTGGTTGTACTGAGTGATGGGAGCCGTACTTGCTTGGCCGTATATGATGGGAGTGCCTTGAGAGGTGGCAACATGGAGCCTCGGTCGGCTGTTTCCTTGGTTCGAAGGAATCCCGTAATTTGGCGGGGGAGGAACCTGGTTGAAGGTTTTAGGAGTTGATCGAGAGGGCTCGTCGTCCTCGATTAGGACGAAAGTACCGTCTGGTTGGGGGATAGCTGCTATACCTCGCTCATTCAGAAGTTCTACCACGAAATTCTGCTGATCTTCTTTCTGCCTTTTGTGAGCCTCACAGGCTCGAATGGCTTCTTCCAGTGTCATATCTGTTACCGGTGGCGGGGTTTCGTTCCCATCACGATTTCTCGGGTGAGCTTGACATGTCGGAAAGTCTGGCCGAAGAAACTGAGGGAACCGAAGAACTGTCTGATGCGGCCGTAACTGCAATTCTGGCGAGGCGCTGACCGGGAATGAAAGGCAGGGTTTAGGTTTCGGAAAGGGTATTTGGCTCAGGGTTTCGGCCTTGTGCAATGTGCAGTTACCGATTAATGTTTACTTAAAACGCATTTTCTCAGAGTCCTAATTGGTTGGAAAAGACCGTGTCTTCTTTTTCACAACTAACCTAGGGCTCGAATCAGTGGATCTCGTCACTACATTTATAAGCCACTCATTTTTCACCTGTAAATCGTCTTCCCGGGACGGACAATCCCGAGCGAGGGTCCTATAAGGCAAGCGAGTTCCACCGACAAAGAAAAAAGTGAACTTAAGGCTAGTTGGTCATGCAAACTTTCAACGTATGTGACATGCGGGTCACGGTCGAAGTCAACGTCCTTAAGTTAAGGCAGAAATCATGCCGAAATTTCGGCATGACCTCTCCTGATTCGCTTGCGTGAGGGGCCTTAGCTTTTGGCGTTGGCTAAGTTGTGGCTGGCATGGTGCATACGTTGACGGTTTGATGACAAAGTGTCACATTGAACCTTCGGGCATATTTTTAGCGTGGCTCCGTGTCAAAGTCAAGGCTGAAAAGCTAAGACTTTGGGTCGAGAACGACCTTCGATCTCAACTTTTAAGTTTGACTTGTGAGGGAGATCGGCGTAAAAGCATACACTTAGGCTTTATGACACGTACTAATCCAAAAACCAACCGGGGTCTTGGACGAAGTGTGACACAAAGAGTGCATGGATTACACGGGCTAGGATGGCCTGTTTGGGACGACCCCGTGCGCGCTCGAAAGGTGTCTGGCAGACCAATCAAGCTGAAACTGAACGGTCATCCTGGGTTGAGGGTCGTAGTGTGCAGTGTACCGAGGCAGCAAGTGCGTGTAGAGTGCGGTGTACCGAGGCAGCAGTGCAAGTAGTGTGCGGTCACTAAATACTTTTTCTGAGAAAAATAGAAATTTTCAGAATGTGTTTTAAAAAATTTATGCGCAGTTCGAAATATAGCATGAAAATCAAGTATGAACGGAAATGCACGAACATGTTTATGATTTTGGATGAGATGAAAATGCAACATCTTTTTTTTTCTTTTGTTTCGAAAACAGTTCGATGTTTTGATCAACACACGCACACAAAAACGAGGAAGGGTAAACGAAATTTTGACCCACGAAATGTTTTTAAAACAACTGTAGTTTTGAAAAACATTGTTCGATGTCCCCAGCGGAGTCGCCAACTGAAATTACCCGGATCGTGCCCGGGGGAACGCGGCGAGCGGCATTTCGCAGGCATGGGACCTCGCTTCGGAGAAGGAGAGGAGTCGACACGCGGTTTTGTATTATGAGCCCAAACGTTGAGAATGGCTGAGTTTGAAAAAGGGGGGTCATTTTAATTGGTAGCCAAAACTTGGAAAAGGCTTTGAAAAAGTGACATTTTGTATTATGAGCCCAAACTTGACAAATGGCTTTGAAAATGTGACGTTTTGTATTATGAGCCCAAACTTGACAAATGGCTTTGAAAATGTGACGTTTTGTATTATGAGCCTAAACTTGACAAATGGTTTTTTTTTTGTACCAGAGATTGTTAGGTTCTGAGGTTATGTTACGTTTCGGGAAGAGTATGTTGAGATCACCCGAAATGCCTCGTATGACGAGTCTTTATACCTTTCTCGAAATCGTGTGCGTGTGTGTGTGTGTTGCATTTTTGAAAAGGAGCTTGTATGACAAGCTTTAATCTTGGTTTGAATGACAAACGTTGATTTTTATGATAAAAACGAGTGTTTGAATGACAAACGTCGGTTTTGAGTTGTTTTGAAAACGGAGTTAGAGGGACGAGCTTAAATATTTAGTTTGAATGTCAAACGTTGATTTTAATGAAAAGATCGTTTGAATGTCAAACGTCGGGTTTGGAGTCAAAAATGAGCGTTTGGATGCCAAACGTCGATTTTGCGTTCTTTCTGAAAAGGAGTTCGAATGATGAACTCTGGCTTTGAAATGGGCATTACATTGTGACCAATTTTATGAAAAGAGGTATTAAATGATATGCGATCAACGAGTCATTTTGTGACTCGGACTTTTATAAGTAAATAATATCACAAGCCAAACGGCTCGGACTTGTAAATGACAGTATTTAAAGTGCAGTATCAACGGAATCAAACGATCCGGATAGTAAAGATGCGATCGACGAGCCAAACGGCTCGGAGTTTTAAAGGCATATAAATTAAATGACGATATCGACGGATCAAACGATCCGGACTTTGTAAATGGCGATCACGAACCAAACGGATCAAACGATCCGGACTGTAAATAACATAAACGTACAAAACGAGACCGGAACGCCGTTTTAACCTGAAATTACTTCTCTTGCAGGAGAGAAGATGATTAAGGGGTAAAACGTATTGGGCCCTGTAGACGGTGTTTTCAAAAGTTTCGACCGAAACGATAATAGCGACTGACATGTAAATCGAGGCAAAACGAGTTTTTAGAGAGAGAGAGTGTTACCTATGGCTAGGGGTTGACTCTTTGACTTGGTTTACGTATACGGGATATGGTTTTTGTGTTTGAAAGGTGTTTTGAGGTTTTATTGTTCGTGTTTGGTCAGAAAACGAGATTTTTACTCAAATCGAGACATAACGGGGCTCGGGAGGGGATAGGACTGCCTTGGGCCCTGAGCTTTTGAGGGAGAGGTTAATGTTTTTCTTTTTTCTTTACAAATGACAGCCCTTGTATTTATAGGGGTAAAAATGCAAACAGCAGCCGACGGCCTAATGTTCAATTTGGGGGGTTTTTGGGTATTTTGGAAATTTGGAGGACTTGATGAGAATTCTGGTTCTTCAAGTAAAACAGGCCAGACGGCCATTTCCTCAATTTCAGGGGCATTTTGGTCTTTTCACCTTTGAATTTGATTGATGTTGATTTTGGGAGTGGTGCATGCGTGCCACATGCCCTTGTGGCTCACCTAGGCTAGGGATTTTGTCCCGTTATTCCCGGTTTTGTCCGTTTTTTAAATAACTGTCCGGAAAATGTCCGAAACGCCTCCGAAAAGTTCCGAAAATTGCATTTTTTGAGGAAAATTGTACTTTTACGTGTGATAACATGTGTTGAGTACACTTTGATGTCGGGATGCACAGGGCAGTCCCGGAATGTCTCGTTGACTCGAGAACGGGGAGCTTAACGGGTTCCAGTTAACCTGGGAAGGGTCAGTTAACGGATTTCGATTAACTTTTAACGGATTTTGATGATCCGGATTTGGGTACTTACATTAGGGTATAGGGGTTAGGGTTTAGGGCTTAGGATTTAGGGTTTAGGGTATAAGGTATAATGTATAGGTATATATGATTTATGGTTTAGGGTTTAGGGTATAGGGTATTTTTTTAGGGTTTAGGGTTTAGGGTATAATGTAAAGGGCTTAGGGTTTAGGGTATAGGGTATAAGGTTTAGGGTAAAGGGTTTAGGGTAGTCCGTCCCTCTTTTGACTTTTCTTCTATATACTTTCATTTGTTTAGTTTTTTTCTATCTTTTTTTATATACTTTTTTGTAAAAAAAATCACTAATTAACAAAGTCTAAAATATTATTTTCTAGTCAATAATTTAAAAAAAATTAAAAATAAAAATGAATATAGGGTAGTCCGTCCCTCTCTTGACTTTTCTTCTATATACTTTCATTTGTTTAGTTTTTTTCTATCTTTTTTTATATAACTTTTTCTAAAAAAATCACTAATTAACAAAGGCTAAAATATTATTTTCTAGTCAATAAATATTTTTAAAAAATATATAAAATAAATATAGGGTAGTCCGTCCCTCTTTTGACTTTTCTTCTATATACTTTCATTTGTTTAGTTTTTTTCTATCTTTTTTTATATAACTTTTTCAAAAAAAAATCACTAATTAACAAAGTCTAAAATATTAGTTTCTAGTTGTAAGTGCTCCAATTTGAGTTGTTAGTATTTTCGTTTGAAAACTAACAAAAGCCCTAACATCCCTAACATTTCTAACTTTTCTAACAAAGCAAGGATACATTGGGGATTGCTATTTGGAGTTAAACAAGCAAAGGAATCTCACAAATGTTGAATTTCCGAAACTGGAAGCTGCTGGAACAACAGCTGGTTGAATTTTTGAAAATAATATTCCTCCTGTCCAAAGCCTGCAGCAGCGAAATGAACAGTGCACTCCTACGCTTAGATCCGCACGGACATCTTTGTTTCCCCCAGTGGCCTATAAATTGAACCCTTCTCTCTCAGTTTACACAACACAATTTGCTCACAGGAGCTATACTCTGGTGAAAAACAGAGAGAAAACAGTGGGAATCCTTAGATTGCCATCATTTTCTCTTGAGTCTTTCCCAATCTCACTCCAAACACTCTCAAATCACTCTTAAATATACACAAGCTCAAGCTTAAATCAACACTAAATATGAGGATTAGAGAGAAAACATAGAGGACTTAAGTGTTATCTACTTGTTTTCTCTTTGACCAACTCTATCATCAAACGCTCTCTAAACACATTCAAATCTTGATACTCCTCAAGTCAAGCTCCAAACCAAGGAAGATAGGGTTAAAACATCATTGGTAAACCCTCCTTCTTTAAACCCTAAAACTCTCTTTTAATTTCTTGTTCATCTTGTTCAATTTACATCTTTACAAAATCTCCCCTTCCCAAGCAAATGAAATGCTTCAAGTCCTAATGTACCCTAAGGATGGCTTGATATAGTAGATCACCACTAAAATATTTAGTGATCACTAATCAAAACCTAAGGAAATGGGGACAAAACATGGATGCAAACCCCCTTTAAATCACATTTTTCCTCTTGAGAATGTTGCTGTCCAGTAGCCTTTCTCTAAGACCTTTGTCCATTGTCTAATTTTTTGGACACAGAAAAAATTGGAATTTGGAGTTGACTACAAAATACTTTTTGTATCTAACATCCATAGGATTCCAGACATATTTTTAGTTTATTTTTTGCGTGTGTATAACTCCCTTTTTCAAATTATTTTCCAGTTTAGCAGTCTCTGGAAATCCAGATTTCACATCTGATATTTCCAGAAGGTTTTGATCCATCAAATCATCTCCAATTACAAAGATATTTTGTAGTCACCTTATTTAAGATGTTTTGAACAACTTTCATTCACTGACCTTCCTCAGATTCTGAAGTTTTAAATCCCTTAAATCCATTTCAAAATCAAGTGTCCACTGCCTTTTTCATTCTGGCAGAATTGATTTTCATCTTCAAGGAGTATTTTGAGTACCAAAACTCAACCCTAAAATCATACCAAAAATCATGAGACTTGTTTAATGTCTTACAAAGAGTTCTCAATTTTTAATTTTCTCAGTTTACATTTATTTTAACTAAAACACACACACACACACACACACACAAATGGTTTCAAATTAGGAAGACTCGTTTTACGAGGAATTTCGGGTGAACCCTAACGTTCTTCCCGGAGTGTAACGTGACCTCCGAACCCAAATCTCTAATCTCGGGCATTTTTCAAAGTTTTGGCCCTTAAAATAAAAATGGCGTGGCGACTCCGTTTTGTTGATTTTCAAAAAGAAAAATCGCGGGTGGGCATCATCACAGTGGCGACTCCGCTGGGGATAGAAAATGAGCTTTATCTTTTTTCAAAAAAAAAAATCTTTTTCAAAAAAAAAAGAAAAGTTTTTGTGGGTCAAACTTCCGTCCCGACATTTGAAACCATTTGTATTGTGTGTGTGTGTGTGTTTGTTTTGCACATTTCGTGTTGTTTTGACTGTCCCGAAAAAATCGGTATTTTGACTGTCGGAATCATTTTCTTAACTGTTTGAATTTTTGTGCCTATGTGCTTATGTGTTTATTTGCTTTCAAAAATAAATTTCAAAAAAAAAAATTCAAAAAAAATTTTCAAAAAAAAGATTTTCAAAAAAAAAGACTTTCAAAAAAAAAAAAATCATTTTTTTGCATGCATCATTCTCTTTAAGACACATATGAAAATTTCTATTTTACTCAGAAAAAGAAGATAGACTGCTTGCACACTACGCGCACTCGGCCTTACACTGCACACTACGTCCTTAACCCGGGGAAATCCCAGTAGCAGCCCGTTTGGCCTTATTACGCCTCTCGGTGCGAGCAAGGGACTACCCAAACATCCCTTGGAGCTTCGTGTCGACCATGCACTTGTCCGTGACACACTTTGTCCGAGACCCGGTTGGTTTTTAGTCTGGTCCGTGTTATGCCCGGTCTGTGTATACACCTTTCCTTTCAAGCCTTAGTCGGCATACCAAGTCAATATCTTTCGGGAACCCTAATCTGTCGAAGTCATGCCGGTTTTCCACCGCGAACTTTGACCAGATATTGACTGGCGCCTTGACTTTGACTTTGACTGGCATAACTTATGCACCGACTCCCGGCATGACACTGAGTCATCAAGGATTAATGATTATTCCATGTCTAATTACGGCCTAACTAACGACGGGTCAAGATCAATTATGGACGTTTATCAGTCCGAGCCATGCCGACTTTTCGTCGAGCCCTCCGGACATGATCTTGACCTTTGACGTCAGCTTTGTCCGTAATTTACATCGAATGCTCGTTAAGACTAGATTACCCGCCAGACTTTAGGATCGTTTTTCTTTTCGGTCGGTGGGACCTGCTTGCCCTACGGAATCCTTGTTCGGGGTTACAGGTTGAGGGTCCGCAGGCGTAGTGATGGGGCCCACTGATCCAGGAATTAGAATAGTTTGCGAAAAAGAAGAGCAATCTTTTCCAACCGCTTAGGTTTAATAAAATATGTTTTAAGTAAACAAGAACAAATAACTGCATGTTGCATGAGCCTTAACCCCAAACACCTACCCTTCTCCACTCCCAAATATCTGAACCCTCGTGTCTTTCCCCCCGCAGCTCCTCACAAAGCTTGGTTTCGGGCGCCGGGTCACCGTTTGATCAATTGGGAAGAGTCAAGCGCATCATCAGCTTCACCATTTGTTCCGACTCCGGTTTCGTAATGTCTCGCATCACCGGTAATGATGGGGACAACATCACTCCGCCTCCCGGGACCCCTCAAACAGAACAGCAGTGGAATCAGTTAGTAGAACAGATGAGATTGCGACAGGAAGCACAGATTAATAGCCTTACGGAAGCCATCAGGAGCTATGGTTTGGCCGCCAGTCTCAATCCCGATGGCACCTTCACCGTGGAAGAAGAAGAGGACCCCAATCCCACTCTCAGTCGCCCTGATTACTCCAGGATGCCACCACCCACCTCCTATGGTACTACTACCAGAACCCATGCTCCTCGATCTACGGGTCGCCCAGCCTCCCCAACTACGTACCACCGGATCCATGCAGCTGACGGACGAGCGCTCGCAGCCCCTCGTGGGGACAAAATTAGTACGGAATGTTTTCTCATGGTTGGGGGTACCTCGGAATGCCACGGAATTGGGATCCCGCCTCAGCTTGGAACCGATCAATCCGGACCTTCGCAAAGAACAGCTTGGAATGCCACCGCAGCCTGTCCGGGGCAAATCAGAATCCTTCTTCATAATGATGCTAGCTCACCGCTCCTCACACTTTCACAAACCCATTTCTCACTCAGTGGTTCGATGGGCCGCAAGCCCCCTATCCCGGCTTCATCGAATCACCAGATCGCAGCATTCTCCCTGGTTATGCACCTCGCCACGCCCATGCAATTCAACAACCAGGGACAAGCACCCGCATTTAAGCCTACTTATGGGTCTCACTTCGGAAATCCGAGCTATCCGGCTACCTCAGTCTCCGCTTCCACCTTCTCTCGCCAATGGGAAGCCAACAGAAGTCGCCGGGTTCTATCCCTTTGCCCAAGCTCCTACCTACACTCTCCAGGTAATTTGGGCCAAGGACAAGTTTTCACCTATGCTCCGAATATGGTATCCCTTCCACCAAGTGCCGTCGCAGGTGACTCCTCTCTCCAGCCTCGCCACTGGTTTGAACGCTATGGCTCCACCACAGACCCTCACCTGGCCCGGTTCATGGAACAACACAATGAGAAGAAAGCACAAATTGCCGAATTGACCGCTAAGAAAGCCGCTTCCGCCCGCGGACCCGGACTCCATTGTGCCCCTACCCCACAAGTTTGTGATGCCTAATCTAGACCTCGTTTGATGGGACCGCATGCCCGAAAACTCACCGGATACATACACTTTGGCAATGAAAGCTAAGGGATGCACAAACCAGCGTTGGCCGACTACTTCGCCTCTCTTTGAAGTCGTGGGCTTTGAAATGGTTCTTCCGCTTAAAACCCGAGGCCGTGGCCACATGGGACCGTATCACTAGTGCTTTCACAGAGAAGTACAAAGCTAACTTGGAATGGGAAACAAATAGAGTTGATCTGCAGACAACAAAGGTATGGCCGTCCCGACGAGAACATCGGGGATTTTTACAAGCGTTGGAATTTGAAACTTAGCGAAATGGCAATTCCTCCCTCCGAAGAGGAACAGCTTGGACATCTTCCGCCATGCCTCGAAACCTCATTTGAGAACTTCCCTCAGCCACTTCCCCTACGCGGACTTGCGTGCAATGGTTAATTCCGGGGCTAAATTTGAGAGGGCTCACAATCAACAAAGCAAGTTGTTGCACCTACCTACATATACCGGGCTTCATCCACCTCCAACACGACTCCCGCCTGCACCCTATTCGGGACAGATCAGAATAATGCCACTCCCTTTGTTCCCAAGAAACCCGATGCGTCCGCATCCCGGCTCCAAGACTTGAGAAACTTTGGGATGCCTTTGTGTGATATCTTCAGTAGGTTTGGTAAAAGAAGGTTTGCTCCGGCCTTTAGATAATTATCGCAAGAAACCCCAATGCTCCTTTGGATACCTCCAAGCATTGTGCCTTTCATCGCACTATGGGCACCGACAGATGATTGCGTCCCCTTGAAAAAGGCCATCCAAAGTTTGATCGAGCAAGGGAAGTTAGAGGTGCCTGAAGGGCCCAATACTATCAGTAACCCGTTCCCTAGAAATAACAACATGAGCGTCAACATGGTCAAGTTTGGTGATTCAAGACTTGTGGGCATCATGGAATTTGACTCTCCCTTTTGTGAGATCGATGAACCACCATCGCAGTAATGAAAATGGCTGGATTGAGCAAGGGATTGCCAAAGAAATCCCGGTGGAAAGATCTCGCAATAGCTCCCATCTCCGGGCCAGAAGAGTAGATGCATGGTCCAACAGCAAAGAGCGGCTAGACTAGGGGCTACCTATCTCTAAAATAGTCTTTTAAGTCAACCTTCGTAGGTTCTAGTACTTCTCTTTCACCTAAGTCCTTCCTGGACATTTGTCGTTGTAAGTCCATTTTGGACATAGTAGTTAAATGTCTAACTTTTATATAAGTCTTTTTTCTTTTCTTGCTAGACTCGAGACATCACTTGCGCACCCACGTTACACTTAATTGAAATGGTTTTATCCTAGATGATCACTTGTGCTGCTCAACCACTAATTCTTTGAAATGATTAATATTCAAATTAATTGGAGTGAGAAAATCAATTGATATCCTTCTCAAATTGGGTCTTACCAACTCCCCATCTTTCATCTCATATGCTCACATCATCCTCGTCATTTCGTTACTCGATGAATTTGCACGGATCTTTTCTCATTTAAAGCTTAAGCAAGCAATGAAGACTTAATCTCAATTAGGTCATCCGGTAGGGATTGCGGTTGAAGCCTTTCACCCATAGGAAAGCCATTACCTCACCCTCACCAAACAATACCTTTCATTTCAAGATCGGTGTGTTTTGAAACCCTGTTTAGCCATTATTTTTGCTCCTTACTGAGAGAAGTCCAAGCAAGGCCAAGAAGTTAACTTTGAGAGTCGGCAATGCGCAAAATATCTCGAGCCATGAAGGAAGGACAAAGATAATCCTCAATTCCTCAGGAGGCTTTCCAAGTCAAAAAGAAAAAAAAAAAAAGAGAAAAAAGGACTGTCGATCCTCACGATTCAGTAAAAAGTCCCCAACTCCTCAAGAAGCTCTCCAATGATCAAAAAGGAGCCCGAATTCTCAAAAGATTCGCAAAAGTTCTCGATAGCTTGGACTTCCTCTCACCATTACCTTAATCAATCCCAAGCCATCCTCTCGCTTTTAGAGGATATTCCCGTTTCCATTACCCTCGCCTTTGGCCAAAGTCAAAATTTGACCTCTCATTCTTAGAGGCAATCAATCTTCCCCGCCATAGATTTCCCAAACACATCCCTGCAAGCCAACCTCTCATCTTTAGAGGTTCAACAAGAAAGGCCCACTCGACCTCTCACTTTAAGAGGTCATGACTTCCAAAATCACCCGACGGCCGATCGAAGCCCGGAAACCCAGCTACAGTCCCTACCGGAGAGTAATTTCATTCCAGTATCTTCAGGAGCTAAATCAAATTAATGCTTCATTGCTTGCTTAAATTGAAGCTAAATCCATCTCGGCTCAAATGATCCTCAATCAAAGATTGTGCAAATTCAATCCTTCCCTTCGACACTTCATGTGAGCATATTTCATTTCTCCTCCGCAAACACTTGCCATGGATGTCCCACTGGGGCTCCGCATCCGTGTCTTTCATCGACACTCCAAGGGGACATGTTCTTCAACTCTCCGATTCCCAGAAAATCCTCAAAGGTCCTCGAAATCTCAAACTTTCACATTCATTCTCTCTTCAATCGGGCTAAGCCCGAACTACGGCGACCTGAGCTCCTCGTCAGGAGGGGAACGTAGGCAACCATCACTGGTCCGGTCGAAATCACAAACAAATCTCGAAAAATCCGGTCTAATCATAGGGCCGTCCCCATACACAAATCCTCTTTAACTCTCGATATCAGTTGACTTTCTCATCGTGATTAATCAAAATATTTTTTCATATAAAGTTTAGGGGTTGAATAACCCGAGCATTAACAAAGGGTTTTAAGCAGCTTTGTGATCATCACGAATAAGACAAGTTTTCAAATGTCTCGACAAGTCTTCTCTTTCTACATTTTAGGAAGATAGAGTCAAACATTGTTTTTCTGTCAGCAGGGGCTTCCATACACTTTTCCACACCTTGTTATGTTTATACTCTCTCAAAAGAGTCAAACCCCAAAAGCAAGAGTGTCATACACAAATTCGGGAGACATTCCCACCTTTCAAAAAGATATGCCCCTGCACGTAAACATTTCCGAGTCTTGTCCAGCGACTGATTGACTAAGATCCGAAAAGATGGGTGCCACCTCGACCATATAATGACTCCGTCTGCAATAAGACTGCTCTGAATTTCTTCACGCTGGGGCTTTGCTAAACGGTTCTCCCAGGTTCTCCTGTATCATCTCTTCAAGCTGGGGCTTCTATAGTCATCTTTGGGTCCACATTGGGTTTTTCACTACGAGATAGATTCGATCTTCATCAGATTATTTTCAGGATCGCTTTGCATTACCAATCACATTGGGACTCTGCTAATTATGTCGGAATCACAACGAGGTTATAAGATTGGGGCTTCGCCAAGTCACTTCTTCAAAATCTGGACTTTGCCTACTCATCTCTTCAAATCAAGGCTTTGCCAAAGAAGGGATCTTTCCCCGCTTTAATAGGATCCGGGGGCTTTGTCAAGCTGGTCCTTTGGACCTGAATTTTATCAAGAAAGGTCCAGTCACATCAACAACTAGATTTTCAGCTTCAGAACTTGGTACATAGCAGCTTCCCGTAGCATCGGAATTTAAGATCTGGGTTTCTCCCGGCATTAGCAATTTCATCAAATCATTCTCCGAACAAGGTTTTGGCCAAGTCACAGCTCACCCAAATGAAAGAAGTTTCACTCATATCGACGTACTCTAGAGCCTGTCGGCATCAGCTTCAAATGATCGAAACTGAAAAGAAATTTCAACCGAGACCTGGGGTTCAAATCCAACTTCATCCCAAGATCAAAATTGAGGTCCGCATGATATTGCTGACCTACAACAAGACCTCATCAATGACATGCAATTCAGTCCACAGCCAAAGGATATCACCTCACCAAATGTAGCAATTCAAGCACGAAAGACCAGTTTTCCATCACTACCCGAAGCCTCTCCGCAGCGAGAATGGTATCCACCAAAGACGACCTCCAATGTCCAAAAATGGATGAAGACAGCCTCTAGCATCTACAGTTTGGCAAAGATAGTCCCCATGTCTATAGCTTGGCAAAGACAAGCTCCGGCGTCTGCAACTTGCTAAAGACGACCTCCAATGTCCACAAATGGATGAAGACACCTCCAAAGCATCTACGGCTTGGCAAAGACAAGATCCGGCTCTCGCAACTTGCTAAAGACAAATTTCCCCAACATCCACGAACATATGAAGACCGCCTCCAGTGAATACAATTCGGCCGTAGACGCCAAGTTCTCAAATGCAAATCGGTCAGGGACGCCAAGTTCTCAAATACAATTCGGTAAAAGACGCCAAGTTCTCAAAATGCAAATCGGTCAGGGACACCAAGTTCTCAAAATACAATTCGGTCAGAGACGCCAAGTTCTCAAATGCAAATCGGTCAGGGACGCCAAGTTCTCAAATGCAAATTGGTCAGGGACGTCAAGTTCTCAAAATGCATATCGTTCAGGGATGCCAAGTTCTCAAAATACAATTCGGTCAGAGACGCCAAGTTCTCAAATGCAAATCGGTCAGGGACGCCAAGTTCTCAAAATGCAAATCGGTCAGGGACGCCAAGTTCTCAAAATACAAATCGGTCGGACGCCAAGTTCTCAAAATACAAATCGGTCAGGGACGCCAAGTTCTCAAATGAAAATCGGTCAGGGACGCCAAGTTCTCAAATGCAAATCGGTCAGGGACGCCAAGTTCTCAAATACAAATCGGTCAGAGACGCCAAGTTCTCAAATGCAAATCGCTCAGGGACGCCAGGTTCTCAAATGCAAATGGGTCAGGGACGCCAAGTTCTCAAATGCAATTCGATCAGAGACACCAAGTTCTCAAAGGCAAGTAGGTCAGGGATGCCAAGTTTTCAAATGCTAATCGGTCGGAGGTACCTCACGCCCCTAAATGTCTCAACATCTCGATCAGATACATCAAGACTCTCAACACTATCAACAACCACACAAACTCCCGCGACTTGCTCTCCCGCAGTAAGCACAAAGAAAGGTACGTTAGTCCCTCAACATATCTCAAAAATATGCATACATTCACAAATGTTGCATGATTACCCATAGCTTTAGCTATCTCTATCTCCGCAAATAGCGACGTAAGCTTTAGTTCCTTAAGGTGACAGCCTCCGAATTATCAAAAGGCCCAGGATCCTAGACCTGTTCCTAACGGTCCAGCTGAGCTGAACTACGTCCGGTGCTTGATTCCCACTGGATACGTAGGTAGCCTACCATAGGTCCAGGCTTGACCAACACGGTCACCCTTTTCCCGACAGCTTCGTAAGCCCGAATCTTCCCCAGCGAGAACACCTTCAAATAGTTTCCCTCAGGTACAAGACCTCAACTTAGGTTCATACTCCTGAACCAAACCTCGACTTAGGATCATACTCCTGAACTAAGTCCCCACTTAGGATCATACTCCTGAACTAAGTCCCCATTTAGGTTCATACTCCTGAACTGAGTCCTCATTTAGGTTCATACTCCTGAACTGAATTCTCATTTAGGTTCATACTTCGGAACTAAACCTCAACTTAGGTTCATCCCTGACGAAAGTCAACGGAATTCCGTCTCTTTCCTCGTTTTCACCTCCGGCAGCAAACGTAAGACCGATCCCTTCAAATTAAGTCCACCAAAAGACTGCCTATCCCCTCGGAGTCTGTCCCCAATAAAAGGATACGAACATCGAAGGAAATCGTTTCAAAACAAGTTGATACCTCCAGATCACCCTTCATCAAGGTTCGAGGCACCTAAGACGCCATCATCAAGGTTCGAGGCACCTAAGACGCCATCATCAAGGTTCGAGGCACCTAAGACGCCATCACCAAGGTTCGAGGCACCTAAAATGCCATCATTAAGATTGAGGCACCTAAAATGCCATCATTAAGGTTTGAGGCACCTAAGACGCTATCACACACAACACTAGGAAAGCGATAAATCGCAATCATCCCCTAATTCGACAAACCGAAATCATTACTAGGGCGACTTTCCCAAAATATTCAAATCTTAGGGCGACTTCCCAAAAATAGTCAAATCATAGGGCGACTTCCCAAAAATAGTCAAATCTTAGGGCGACTTCCCAAAAATAGTTAAATCTTAGGGCGACTTGCCAAAAATAGTCAAGTCACAGGGCGACTTCCCAAAAATAGTCAAATCTTAGGTTGACATCCTAAAATAGTCCCTCTAGGGTCGACGTCTGAAGATAGTCGAAAGACCCGAACTACAACTGGCATGATTCCTCTTAAGGATACGTAGTTAGCCTATCGTTAGATTCAGCCACCAGACCAAAATGGTCATTCCTTTCCCCAGCAGTGCGGATATACAACTCTAGCCACCAGACCAAAATGGTCATGTCCTATCCCCAGCAGAGTTTCTTTCAGCGACCGACTGCAGAATTCGCTCACTAGGTTGACACCCTAAAATAGTCCCTCTAGGATCGACGTCTGAAGATAGTCGAAAGACCCGAACTACGACTGGCTTGATTCCTCTTAAGGATACGTAGGTAGCCTATCACCAGGTTCAGCCACCCGACCACTTTGGTCACCCCTTTGTCAAATATGGAGCCTTACTCTTATCGACGACCCCGCTTCCTTTGAAAGCGCCGTCGCCGAGGGGCTACTGTAAGTGCTCCAATTTGAGTTGTTAGTATTTTCGTTAGAAAACTAACAAAAGCCCTAACATCCCAAACATTTCTAACTTTTCTAACAAAGCAAGGGTAGATTGGGGATTGCTATTTGGAGTTAAACAAGCAAAGGAATCTCACAAATGTTGAATTTCCAAAACTGGAAGCTGCTGGAACAACAGCTGGTTGAATTTTTGAAAATAATATTCCTCCTGTCCAAAGCCTGCAGCAGCGAAATGAACAATGCACGCCTACGCTTAGATCCGCGCGGACATCTTTGTTTCCCCCAGTGGCCTATAAATTGAACCCTTCTCTCTCAGTTTACACAACACAATTTGCTCACAGGAGCTATACTCTGGTGAAAAACAGAGAGAAAACAGTGGGAATCCTTAGATTGCCACCATTTTCTCTTGAGTCTTTCCCAATCTCACTCCAAACACTCTCAAATCACTCTTAAATATACACAAGCTCAAGCTTAGATCAACACTAAAGAGGAGGATTAGAGAGAAAACATAGAGGACTTAAGTGTTATCTACTTGTTTTCTCTTTGACCAACTCTATCATCAAACACTCTCTAAACACATTCAAATCTTGATACTCCTCAAGTCAAGCTCCAAACCAAGGAAGATAGGGTTAAACCATCATTGGTAAACCCTCCTTCTTTAAACCCTAAAACTCTCTTTTAATTTCTTGTTCATCTTGTTCAATTTACATCTTTACAAAATCTCCCCTTCCCAAGTAAATGAAATGCTTCAAGTCCTAATGTACCCTAAGGATGGCTTGATATAGTAGATCACCACTAAAATGTTTAGTGATCACTAATCAAAGCCTAAGGAAATGGGGACAAAGCATGGATGCAAACCCCCTTTAAATCTGTTGGAAATGGGTAACGGAAAGTTAAGTTTGACTTAACGTTGACCTAGATTTCTAACGGAAGTTCGTTATGTGTTAACGGAACTAGTTACAAAATGTATTCTACATTTGTTGTAGATTATTAAACTCATTTAATGTCTCAAAACCATTTAGGGTGAATGAGAATTAATGACAATGGTCTTTTGTAACTTAACGAGAGTTAATTAAAGGGTGTTTAGTTTTGTTTGAAGTGCTCGGCCGAGCAGAGTCCTTGACTCGGCCGAGCAGAGCACAGAAATAGGCCAAAAGTCTCTGGACTAGCTTGCTCGGGCGAGGAACAAGTATGCTCGGCCGAGCAGTATGATTTGCACGGCCGTGCAAGTCTCTTGACTCGGCCGTGCAGCCTGGTGCTCGGCCGAGCGAGTTCCTTGACTCGGCCGAGCAGATCCTGAACAGGCACTATTTCAAACAGAAAGTTGTGTCTCTTCGTGGGAAAAGACACAAAACCCTTGACTCTCTATTTATACCTTTCCCTCCGAATTTCAATTCATATATACTGCACTTCTACCCTTCCTACCCTCTAGTAAGATAGATTATCATACCCAAATCATTGCATATTTTTGCATTCAATCCGTTCAAGTCCAAAGTTTCAAAACATTGTGTTGTTCGTAGATTAGTTATATTGGAGTGCTCCTTATAACTAATAAAAAGTCGTTTTATCTTACGAGAGTTTTGTCATTCAACCGTAAGCACCTGTGCGGGACAAATAACTCTTACGGAGATTGTATCAAATACAAGACTCGACTTGATTTCTTTTATTCTTTCAATCTCCGTTACTTTTCTCGTCAGTTTTTCTGTTAAGTCTTAAAGAAGCCATATACTAGTTCCAACAATCGTAAGAGTTATTTTCGCTTCTTCAAGATCATCAAGATGGCAAACGAGAAAGACACCACTTCATCTAGTCAAGGGAATGTGACGCCTCCTTCGCAAGGTGATACTACATTCAACCATGTTGCTCCTGCTCCTACAACTCATCACCACGGTCATGGTGAGAAACCCGCGAAATTCACTGGTATGGATTTCAAGAGATGGCAACAGAAGATGCTCTTCTACTTGACCACCTTAAGCTTGCACCGCTTCTTAAAGGAAGATCCTCCGGCGGTAGAAAAAGGTGATCCGGACCCCCAAAGGCAAATGGCAAAGGAGGCTTGGGCTCACGGTAATTTTCTTTGTAAAAACTATATCTTGAATGGACTTGACGATGCACTATACAATTTGTATAGTATGGTCGAGTTAGCCAAGGCGTTGTGGGACACCTTGGAAAGGAAGTACAAGATCGAGGATGTCGGGTCAAAGAAATTTGTCATCGGTAAGTATCTTGACTTTATGATGGTCGATTCCAAATCGGTAACAACTCAAGTAGATGAATTCCAAATCATTCTACATGGGCTTGATGCCAAGGGAATGATCATGAATGATCCATTTAAGGTGGCTTCTATCATTGAAAAATTGCCTCCTTCATGGAAAGATTTCAAGAACTATCTCAAGCATAAACGCAAAGAGATGTCCTTGGAAGACATTGTTGTTCGTCTTCAAATTGAAGAGAACAATAGAATCAATGAGGCCAAGGTTGCTAAGGGCAAGATGGAGGCTAAGGTCAATCTCGCTGAGGATAGCACGAGTGGTACAAAGAGAAAGCATTCCGAAACTGCCGGGAATGCTAAGAAAGGGAAGAAGAAGACCTCTAAGAAGTTCAAGGGGTCTTGCTATAATTGTGGCAAACCGGGCCACTTGTCAAGGAATTGTCGTCTCCCGAAGAAAGAGGCGAACAATGTTGACCACATGGACCTAGACTTTGCAGCGGTTGTCTTTGAAGCCAACGTTGCAAATTTGGAAGAGAACCCTAAAGCGTGGTGGATAGATACCGGTGCTACCTGCCATATTTGTGGTAACAAGGAAAGTTTCTCCTCCTATACTCCCATCTCCGGAAGAAAGCTTTACATGGGAAATTCTGCGACCTCCGATGTTCAAGGCATTGGAAACGTGATTTTGAAAATGACTTCCGGAAAAGAAGTAACCTTGTTGGATGTGCTGCATGTTCCAGACATCCGTAAAAATTTGGTGTCCGGCGCTTTGCTTAGTAAGGCCGGTTTTAGACTAGTATTCGAATCCGAAAAATTTGTACTAACCAAGAATGGTTTGTTTCTTGGAAAGGGTTACCTCGAGGAGGGCCTTTTTAAAATGAATGTAATGACTGTGATCCGCCAAGGTGCGATGAATAAAAGTTGTGTTCCTTATGTTTACTTGTCGGAAAGTTCTAATTTATGGCATGATAGATTAGGACATGTAAACCTCGACACCATTAAGAAATTAGCGAGACAAGATTTAATCCAAATGACTAAATCCGACTCGACTAATAGGTGCGAAGTTTGTGTTGAGGCAAAAATGACAAAGTCGCCATTTAATGCCATACAAAGAGACACAACTCCTCTCGAGTTAATTCACACCGACATATGTGATTTAAAACTAGTGCAAACTCGAGGAGGTAAAAAGTACTTCATTACATTTATAGATGATTGCACTAAGTATTGCTATGTCTATCTCTTAAGAAGTAAGGATGAAGCCTTAGGGGCTTTTGAGACTTATAAGAAAGAAGTTGAGAATCAACTTAACTTGAAAATTAAGAAAATTAGAAGCGATAGAGGTGGAGAATATGAAGCACCGTTTGAAGGATTATGTTGGGAATCCGGCATAATTCATCAAACAACGGCTCCATATACCCCTCAATCTAATGGAGTTGCTGAACGCAAAAACCGTACTCTCAAAGAGATGATGAACGCGCTTTTGATCAGTTCAGGCTTACCCGACAACTTGTGGGGGGAAGCAATACTCACTTCTAATTATGTTCTTAATAAAATACCCAAGAAAGGTATTGATAAAATGCCCTATGAATTATGGCATAATCGTAGGCCATGTTTTAAATACCTTAAAGTGTGGGGGTGTTTGGCCAAGGTTGAAGTACCTAAGCCTAAACAAGTCAAGATTGGTCCAAAGACCATTGACTGTGTTTTTATTGGATATGCCAATAATAGTAGTGCCTATCGGTTTATAGTGCACAAATCGGACATTCCGGATATGCACGTAGGAACTACTATAGAATCAAGGAATGCGGTATTCTTTGAAAACATTTTTCCGGTTAAGGACAGGAAAGATGTAGGTTCTAATAAGAGAACACATGAGTCTACAACCGGTCCTTCTCAAATAGAAGATGAAGAACCGAGACGTAGCAAAAGGGCAAGAGTGGAAAAGACTTTTGGTCCTGATTTTCTATCTTACATGTTAGAAAATGAACCATCAACTGTTAAAGAAGCTTTATCCGGTCCGGATAGTTCGTTCTGGAAAGAGGCCATTAACAGTGAAATAGAATCCATAATGCTCAACAATACTTGGGAATTAGTTGATCTCCCTCCAGGTTGCAAACCATTGGGTTGCAAATGGATCCTTAAAAGGAAGTATAAGGCGGATGGATCCGTCGATAAGTACAAAGCTAGGCTAGTAGCCAAAGGTTTTAGACAGAAAGAGGGATATGATTTCTTTGATACATACTCCCCTGTCACAAGGATCACATCCATTCGTGTTCTCATAGCTATTGCAGCAGTGCATAATCTTGAGATACACCAAATGGATGTGAAGACTGCTTTCCTAAATGGAGAACTTGATGAAGAAATTTACATGGAACAACCTGAAGGGTTCGTGGTTCCTGGTAAAGAAAGAAAGGTGTGTAAACTTGTAAAGTCCTTGTATGGACTAAAACAAGCACCTAAACAATGGCATGAGAAGTTCGATAGAACCATGTTATCGAATGGATTCAAGATCAATGAATGTGACAAGTGTGTCTACATTAAAGGAACATCTGAATCATTCGTTATCGTTTGTCTTTATGTAGACGACATGCTCATAATGGGAAGTAATCATGATTTGATCATGAATACCAAAGGCATGTTAAAGAAGAACTTTGACATGAAAGACATGGGATTAGCTGATGTAATATTAGGGATAAAGATCTCTAGAACATCTGAAGGATTAGTTCTTTCACAATCCCATTACCTAGAGAATGTTCTTCGGAGATTCAATGTCTTTGATGACCCTCCGGCTAAAACACCTGTAGACTTGGCTCTACATTTAGTCAAGAACAAAGGGGAACCAGTTTCTCAACTGGAATATGCAAGAATAATTGGCAGTCTGATGTACTTAACGAATTGTACTCGTCCAGACATTGCATATTCAGTAAGCAAACTAAGTAGGTTCACAAGCAATCCTAGTACTGATCATTGGAAAGCACTAATGAGAGTACTAAGATATTTAAAGTATACATTAAACCATGGGATACTTTACAATAAATATCCAGCAGTATTAGAAGGATACTGTGATGCCAATTGGATATCGGACACGAAAGACTCTAAATCCACAAGTGGATATGTATTCACAATAGGTGGAGGAGCAGTGTCATGGAAATCCTCCAAACAAACGTGTATAGCCAGATCCACGATGGAATCTGAGTTTATAGCTTTGGATAAAGCTGGGGAAGAAGCAGAATGGCTTAAGAACTTCCTGGAGGATATTCCTTGTTGGAATAAACCTGTGCCTGCTGTTATGATACATTGTGATAGTCAATCAGCAATAGGAAGGGCACAGAGTAGTATGTATAATGGTAAGTCTAGACATATTCGTCGTAGACACAATACCATTAGACAGTTGATCAAGAATGGCGTTATCACTATTGATTATGTAAAGTCATGTGATAACTTAGCGGATCCGTTTACCAAAGGTATAAATCGAGATCAACTGTATAAACTATTATGGGGAATGGGTTTAAAACCCACAACAAAAGAACTTATAGCGGACACTCAACCTTGAGAAATGGAGATCCCAGGCCCTTGGTTCAATGAGACAACCAAGTTATAAGTTCTAGTAGAGTTACTTGGAAACAACAACTCGGTTTATTAACCTGGAGATGTTGAATACTCATTCCCAGAACATTCAAGTACAAGCACATGCAGCAGTGGTAAGGATAAGTTGAGAAAACTTTTAATGATTTCTATACCTACGGGTGGAGTAGTGCATGATACTCCTTATAGAATGAATCACCTATATAAGTGAGAGGTAATAAGGCCGCCTCTAAATGAACGCTTATGAATGAGATACGGTCCAGGGCCAAAATGGACAAAAACGTGAGAACAACAATTGTTAGAGCTATTATTATGTGAGTATTATTGTCTTGGTATACATCCGACAGTCACTGGTTCAAAGCGACTCACTACCAAATGGCTAGTATATCCGATAATATTTCACTAGGGAAGATTCAAGGCCACAAGCTATCTATTCCGATGTAATAATAGTTCGCCTGAACTTTGGACGAAATTGCATTCATGCATTAATTGTCATTCATGTGGGGGATTGTTGGAAATGGGTAACGGAAAGTTAAGTTTGACTTAACGTTGACCTAGATTTCTAACGGAAGTTCGTTATGTGTTAACGGAACTAGTTACAAAATGTATTCTACATTTGTTGTAGATTATTAAACTCATTTAATGTCTCCAAACCATTTAGGGTGAATGAGAATTAATGACAATGGTCTTTTGTAACTTAACGAGAGTTAATTAAAGGGTGTTTAGTTTTGTTTGATATGCTCGGCCGAGCAGAGTCCTTGACTCGGCCGAGCAGAGCACATAAATAGGCCAAAAGTCTCTGGACTAGCTTGCTCGGGCGAGGCACAAGTATGCTCGGCCGAGCAGTATGATTTGCACGGCCGTGCAAGTCTCTTGACTCGGCCGTGCAGCCTGGTGCTCGGCCGAGCGAGTTCCTTGACTCGGCCGAGCAGATCCTGAACATGCACTATTTCAAACAGAAAGTTGTGTCTCTTCGTGGGAAAAGACACAAAACCCTTGACTCTCTATTTATACCTTTCCCTCCGAATTTCAATTCATATATACTGCACTTCTACCCTTCCTACCCTCTAGTAAGATAGATTATCATACCCAAATCATTGCATATTGTTGCATTCAATCCGTTCAAGTCCAAAGTTTCAAAACATTGTGTTGTTCGTAGATTAGTTATATTGGAGTGCTCCTTATAACTAATAAAAAGTCGTTTTATCTTACGAGAGTTTTGTCATTCAACCGTAAGCACCTGTGCGGGACAAATAACTCATACGGAGATTGTATCAAATACAAGACTCGACTTGATTTCTTTTATTCTTTCAATCTCCGTTACTTTTCTCGTCAGTTTTTCTGTTAAGTCTTAAAGAAGCCATATACTAGTTCCAACAAAATCACATTTTTCCTCTTGAGAATGTTGCTGTCCAGTAGCCTTTCATTAAGACCTTTGTCCATTGTCTAATTTTTTGGACACAGAAATGTTGCTGTCCAGTAGCCAACATCAATAGGATTCCAGACATATTTTTACTTTATTTTTTGCGTGAGTAAAACTCCCTTTTTTAAATTATTTTCCAAAAGTCAGTTTAGCAGTCTCTGGAAATCCAGATTTCACATCTGAGATTTCCAGAAGGTTTTGATCCATCAAATCATCTCCAATTACAAAGATATTTTGCAGTCACCTTATTTAAGATGTTTTTAACAACTTTCATTCTCTGACCTTCCTCAGATTCTGAAGTTTTAAAACCCTTAAATCCATTTCAAAATCAAGTGTCCACTGCCTTTTTCATTCTGGCAGAATTGATTTTCAACTTCAAGGAGTCTTTTGAGTACCAAAACTCAACCCTAAAATTATACCAAAAATCATGGGACTTGTTTAATGTCTTACAAAGAGTTATCAATTTTTAATTTTCTTAGTTTACATTTATTTTAACTAAAACACACACACACGTACACACACAAATGGTTTCAAATAAGGAAGACTCGTTTTACGAGGCATTCCGGGTGAACCCTAATGTTCTTCCCGGAGTGTAACGTGAAATACGAACCCAAATCTCTAATATCGGGCATTTTTCAAAGTTTTGGCCCTTAAAATAAAAATGGTGTGGCGACTCCGTTTTGTTGATTTACAAAAAGAAAAATCGCGGGTGGTCATCATCACAGTAGTCAATAAAAAATTAAAAGGAAATACAAAATAAATGTACCTCACTCTAAACTCTAAAGTCTAAACCTCACTATATACCCTAAACCCTATATCATTTACTCTAAACCCTATCTTTTTTTTATATAACTGTTTCTAAAAAAATCACTAATTAACAAAGTCTAAAATATTATTTTCTAGTCAATAAAAAAATTAAAAATAAATAAATAAATAAATATAGGGTAGTCAATCCCTTTTTGACTTTTCTTCTATATACTTTCATTAGTTTAGTTTTTTTTTTTTTTTATCTTTTTTTATATAGCTTTTTCTAAAAAAAACACTAATTAAAAAAGTCTAAAATATTATTTTCTAGTCAATAAATTTTTTTTTATAAAAATAAAAAATAAATATAGGGTAGTCCGTCCCTCTTTTGATTTTTCTTCTATATACTTTCATTTGCTTAGTTTTTTTCTATTTTTTTATATACCTTTTTGTAAAAAAATCACTAATTTACAAAGGCTAAAATATTATTTTTTAGTCAATAAAAAATTTAAAATAAAAATAAAAATAAATATAGGGTAATCCGTCCCTCTTTTGACTTTTCTTCTATATACTTTCATTTGTTAAGTTTTTTTCTATCTTTTTTTATATAACTTTTTCTAAAAAAAAATCACTAATTAACAAAGTCTGAAATATTATTTTTTTAGTCAATAAATATTTTTTTTTTAAAATAAATATAGGGTAGTCTGTCCCTCTTTTAACTAAAATTTGGGGTAAATCAAATAAAAGTATGTAAATATTTTAGATAACTTTTTGTAAATTTCAGTAATAAAAAAGGTCTAAAATATTTTTTCCTATTCAATAAAAAAAATAAAATTTATTAGTTATTATTAGTAATATTATTAATATTTTACTGTTTATATAATTAATACTAATATTAATTAATTAATCAATTATATATTTAATAATTCATTATAAAAATTATTGATAATAAATATTATTTTTCTTGATATTAGGCATAAATATTTTAGTTAGCATATAGTATAGTGTGAAACAAATATAAATATGTGATGTGACATTGTTTGATTGGATACCAAAATTTCACGCGGATCATGAGTAAAGCAACATCTAACCGTTCATTACATTCAATCCAACGGTCCATATTAATTCAAACAAAACCTCTTCCCTTTCCTCTATTCCTCTCACTTAACCCTATTTCTCTATATCTCTCCATGGCAGCAACAAACACAGCAAACACAAACAGCTTCCCCATTCCCTACTCTCTCTGCACCTTACGCCGCCATCACCATCACCCTCCGCCCTCCATCACTCTCACTCTCTCCATTTTCTTTGCCCTCCGTCACTCACAATACGCCTCCCTCGCCCTCTCTGTTTTCCTCACAATACGCCACTCACAATACGCCACTGTCACCCACTCACCCTCCGCTCCTTACGCCGCTGCTATACCGCTCTTGGCAATGGCAAGACGATGACAACGGTGTAAAGATCGCCGTCAAACTCCTCCAAGGCGACAACCATAACCGTCGGCGAGATTCCGGCCATTCCCGGTCGCTAGATGCCTATTATAACTCGGTCTTATCTCACAGCTGCGATTGTCACAACCATTGGTTGTTCCCTCGAGGTATTTTTTGGTTGATTCATTTGTTTATATATTGGTTTATGAATTCAATTGGAAAAATCATTTATGGGTTGGATCATCAGTAATTTGAATTTGATTTACCTTAACTCGATTTTCGCATTTGATAAGGTTTGTTGATTTTTGGCTTGTTTTTTTTTTTTTTTTTTGGATATTCATGGAAAATTGAGAGAGATTTTGATTAAAGTTCATAGATTTGTGATTGAGAAAATTGTTTTTTTTTTCAATTCTCCACTGGTTTTAATTCTGTAAATTGACTGATTTTGTTGTTTAATTTTTGGTGTACAGATACATTTTCGAGTTGTTGATTGTTTAGAGAGAGAAAATCCAGAAATTCAAGTTCGTAAGTTTTAATCGACGAGAATTCTTCTTCTATATGATTTCTTCATGTTCAATCTAAGGTGACTTGCATCGATTCTTGCTCAAACGGCTGGGAGTGAGGCGGCAGCATCGTGATTCTCCAGGCGGCCGCATGAAGCTAGGCTGATTTGGGGCCAAAGGACTGGGAGTGAGGCGCCAGCCTCGGCATCGTCCGAGCGGCGCCTCATTGGCGATGGTTTGGGGTACCACAGGCGGAGGTTTGAGGCCAGTCCAAGGCAGTGGTCTTTGTTTAATTAGAAAATTCTTATTGATTATATAAATGAACTTCCATTTGTAATTGTAAGTGATTTTAAAAATTTTGATTTAGGAAATTTTATGACTGTGAATTACATTTTAGTAGTGGTATTTTGACATTGTTAATTGATGTATATGACAATTTTTTCAATATAAGGTTATTTAATTATAAGTGTATTTTAGTAGTATTATAATTTATTTATATATATATACACTACAAAGGAAAATGTGTTTTAGAGACGGTAAGTTCCGTAGCCAAAATGATGATTTCGTCTCTAAATCGTGTTTAGGGACAGATTTGTTCCGTAGCTATTCCGTGGGTGCATGTTCATCGCTAAATTCGGCGTCGCTGTTTTGTAGCTATTTTAGAGACAGATATGTACGTCTCTAAATTAGAGACGGATATGTCTGTCTCTAAATCGGAGACGGACATATCTGTCTCTAAATCAGAGACGTATATATCTGTCTCTAAATTAGAGAAGGACATATCTGTCTCTAATTTAGAGACAGATATGTCCGTCTCTAAATTAGAGACAGACATGTCCGTCTCTAAAACAGCTACAAAACAGCAACACCCAATTTAGCGACGAACCTGCACCCACGGAATAGCTACGGAACAAATCCGTCTCTAAACACGATTTAGCTACGGAATCTTCATTTTAGCTACGGAATTTGACGTAGCTAAAATCTTTTTTCCTTGTATTGCATATGGAGTCTTCTCCATCTGAGCACGCTCCTCCTTATCCCTAGGTGAGTCCTTGTTAGATAGCTTAATGTGGTTACCCAACAGTGTACTCGTTGGCTTCGCTCTCTCCATGCTGAATCTTCCCAAGCCTTTCTTGACCTATTCAGCCTGCGAAAGAAACAACTTCCCTGCCTTCTTATCCCGGACAATCAACATACCCAAATATTACTGGCCTCCCCCAAATCCTTCATCTCAAAGCGTTCTGAGAATTGTCACTTCAATCAGTTTACCTCTCTATCACTAGAGCCCGTTATTAACATGTCGTCCACATATAAAAGAAAGATTATGTATTTGTTTTCAAACCTTTTGAAGTAGCAACAATGATCCGCCTCGCATCTAACAAACTAAATGTCATGCATTAACCAATCGAACTTCTTGTACCAATGTCGTGGAACTTGCTTCAGGCCATACAAGCTATTCTTCAATCTGCAAACCAACTCTTCATTGACCTTAGACAAGTAACCTTATGGTTGTACCATGTAAATTATCTCAATCCCCATGAATAAAGCTATCTTTAGATCCATCTGCTCCAAAAGTAAGTTCTCTGTAGCTACTAAACTCAGAACCATTATGATAGTAGTCATCTTCAAAACCGGAATAAAGACCTCTGTGCAGTCAATCCATACTTCTGTTCAAAACCCTTTACAATCAACCTTGCCTTGTAACAAATGTTGACATTTGCTTCCTCCTTGATCCTGTAAACCCACTTGTTATGTAATGCCCGTTTCCCTTCATAAATCTTTACCAACTCCCAAGTATCTTTGGCTATCAATGAGACCATCTCATCATCCATCACAGTTTTCCACTTTTCCCTAAACTCACTACGACTAGCCTCCGCATAACTTTCCAGTTCACCACTATGTGTTAACAATAAATAGAAATTTGAATGTGAATACCTATCAAGCGACCCACACAATCTTGTGGAGCTGCGCAGCGGAATCGGTCCTAAAGTACTTGGTTCATCCTCAATAACCTCCTGATCTTGGTCAAAATGAACCTCATTTGCTCCCACCCGAGCCAGAAATATCTTCTAGCTCAACAGTTTCGGGTTTCGAACTAATCCCATCTGATGCACTTACACTCTTCCTGTCTTATACAAAATCTTCTTATTAAATATGACATCCCGACTACGAATAACGATTATGTTCATCTCAAAATTTGTCCCGAAGTCATCCCTGCTATACCCAATGAATGTACACTTCAAAGACTTAGCATCCAATTTAGTTTTCTCCACAAATTAACATGAACATATGCAACGCAACAAAATTTGCGAAGAAAAGACAGATTTACCTGCTTACCACTCCATGCCTCCTCTGGAATTCCATTCCCCAACGGGACTAATGGTCCCTTGTTAATCAAGAAAGCCAATGTGTTAACTGCATCTACCAAAAAAATCTTCGAAAGTCTACACTTCAATCTTATAGCCCTGGTCCGTTCATTCAATGTTCAGTTCATCCTCTCTGCAACCCCGTTATGTTTTGGTGTCCCACTTGGGGTTTTCACCATGCAAATACCATTTACAACACAATATTCCTTCAACCCTCCGAGCTCGTAGTCTACACCGTTATCGGGCCTCAAGTTTTTGTCCTTGAGTCCGATCTTTGTCTACACCAAGACCCTTCACTCCTTAAATACCTCGAATGCCTCATCGTTATGTTTCAAGAAATAAACACAAACCTTCCTTGTAGAGTTATCAATAAAGGTCATGTAATATACTGCACCACAAGAGATGTGACCGGTGATGGCCCCCACAAATCCCTGTAAACCAACTCCAACTTCTGTTCCCTCAAAGCCCTACCCTTCATTGAAAAATTATTTCTCGATTGCTTTGCAAAGACACAGTCCTCGCATATACTCGCGTTCACTGCGTTCAAGTCTGGTAGTCTTCCCTTCAAACAAAGTACCCCTTATCGCTTTTTTTTTTTTTTTGTAATGGAGCCATATACTTTCAGCGTGCAGTTGGTAAATCAATTTATGATCGGCTCAAGCTATTTCCCTCTTTACCGTCCCCTCCCGCACATGCTGTATGGAGGACCAATGCAAAAGTTATTACTACAAATCCACGAAGTAAGTTAAACAATATATTTGTTTTTTTGAACTTTCTTTTTTGTAGAATTAGACATTGGTTGATATTCCTTTCCTTTAGTGTTTTCTAATGTTCATCTTCTTCAATCAGCAAAAAATATGCATGCTAAAATTGTTTTATTTGTTGCATTATGTTTCTTGCGCATTGAACTTCAGATAGAACAATGAACCTATTTTGGAAATGTCTTTTTGCTTTTATGTTTCATAAATGAGATCTCTTAAAATTTTTGACAAGATTTTTAGCGTGAATCAATTGAAAGAAAATATCTTCTCCTTATTTTCTTTTCATTTATGGCCAATGTATGGCTATACAAACATATATTTTGTTAATATAAATGACAGTGCAGTGTTAATGTGGACATTGGTTAATATTATCTATGACCACTTTGAGATTTCAGTACTTCTGAATCTTTTTTTTTTTTTTGTGATTATCCAGGTTCCCCAGCTTCGCCGGATCAATCCTGGACCACCAGGTACCGGCCCCTCAGTATGCTGGCGGAGGTAAATTGCGGGATGTGCCCTATGCAGCCAGGGTGGCAGCACCCCTTATACTCCTGGCCCCAAGGGAGCCCTCCTACAAGACATTTACACTCTTACAACACCAAATGGCTGCTCCTGCCGAGGCAATTACATCACTATTACAACACCAAATGGCTGCTCCAGTGCTCCTGCCAAGATTTGAACTTCCCACACTGAGGTTGCAAGCCCAACAATGCTGCTTCCTTAACTGCACGGATGTGCCCCGGGGGATTCCTAAGGACCCTGAAACCCAAGGTAGAAATTAAACCACATAGATTCCTCTTGAGGAGAATCGAACCGGTGACCTTCCCTACAAAACAAAAGGCCACCAAAATATCACTGGGCCAAGGCCCATTAGGTTCAGTACTTCTGAATCTTGTCATCATTAAATCTGCTTAAAAGGTTCCATCTTTATTAACTAGTCATGTGTATATGGCTGCAACGCAAAATTAATATTAAAAATAAAAAAAATTAATCAATTAATAAATTGAGATTTCAGTACTTCTGAAGAATTTTTTTTCAAAATATTGCTTTTAAAAAATTTATTTACCAAAATAACATTGTTAATAACTTATGTACCAAACTAACACTTTCAACATTGATTCCGGAATTGGTAATTTCGGAATAAGGTAATCCGGCATTACCAATTCCGGAATTACTTTTTTTTTTCAAAACTGAATTTAAAAGGAGAGCGATCGCGCCGAATGTAATCCGGTATTGAAAATTTCGGAATTCTTTTTTTTTAAACCGAAATAAGAAAAAAAAATTCGAAAATTCAAATCCGGAACTGCTAATTCCGAATTTGCTTTACTCAAAAATTTTATCCCTTCTCCACAACAACAACTGTCTCTCTCTAAACAACAAATCGTAAAAAAATCAATCCAAGAAGAAGAAGAAAAACCAGTCCAAGAAGAAGAGAAGAGAAGAGAAGAGAAGGGAGGTGGATCTTTATCAAAAAACTGTAAAAATTCAGAAAATTGAGCATAAGAAGAACCAAAAAAAGAAGGTACATTTTAATCCCTCTTAATTTGTGTTTGAAATTTAAAATTAGTGTTTATTTGGTTTTTTTTTTTTTTTTGTAAATGTAGTGATATTGTAAAATTAGGTTTTTGATAATTATTTTTTTTTTCAATTTTTAGGAATAAATATGGCTGGAGTTCCACTTGTTTACATGTGCTATTGGGGAGGAGATGATGAACACCCTTTTGAAGGTGAACATTTTTAAAGAGGATCAAAATGTGCACTTAGGGCTAAAACTCGGTGGAGTTACAAGAAGTTGATTAGGAAGTTAGCTAAGAAAATTGGGGTAGATCGAGCTAATGTTTAGTTGCAAGTTACTTGTAGATATCCTCATATTGTCGCTCCCGAGGTTGCAAATTACATTCCATTTGTAATTGGCAATGATATGGGTATGGAAGTCATGTTTGATATTTCTGCTCAGTTTGGTGGGTTTAGTAGCTTACAATTGTATGTTAAGATGAATTCAGTTGATAATGTGAATGTTGAGGAGTTTGAAACCCATGAGGAGCCATTACAAACACTACAGGAAACAGGCTTATATACGGCGGATTTTAACCGCCGTATATAGAACGCGTCCCGCCGTATATGTCATTTACGGCGGACTATCCGCCGTATATAGTGCACCGTATAAAGCATCGCCGTATATAGTATATACGACGGATATCCCGCCGTAATACTATATACGGCGGAAATACAACCACCGTATATAATTGAGTACAAATACGGCGGCTTATGGACCGCCGTATATAATGAAATACAAATACACCGTATGTATAACAGGCGTATTTGAGGAAGCTTTTTACGGCGGTATATAACCGCCGTATATAATGAATATTATATACGGCGGTGTATATCCGCCGTATATAATAGACGAGTCATCCAATATAGCACGAGTCGTCCCATTTGCACCCCACCCAGATTCCCTCGTCCCCCTTCGGGGACGAGTCGTCCATTATGCTTATATACGGCGGATGTAGGGATCCGCCGTAAATAACTAGTTATGAGACGAGTCGTCCATTAGAGCACGAGTCGTCCCATTTGCACCCTACCCAGATTCCCTCGTCCCCCTTTGGGGACGAATCGTCCAATGACCTATTTACGGCGGTTTTAAAAATCCGCCGTAAATAACTAAAAAAAATTTCCAGCCAGCTCTATATAATTCACTTTCCCCAAAAATACACCTGCAAAAAGCAAATTCAACATGTACACACACAAATGCAACCTGTATATATCCAAAAATACACCCGCAGGAAGCAAATTCAACCTGTATATAAAATAACTAGCCTTCGTAAATGTATATACAACATAATATCAACATAATAACCATTAACACAAAAAAGATAGTTGCATGTATCCAAAACTCAATATATACAACACAATATCAATGTTTACAATCCACAACTTTGAGAAAACATACCACCGCCTATTCATTACTGCCATTTCCACGTTGTTGCATAAAACAACGTTTCAAATCTTCTAGTTGCTTTTGAAAATCTGATTGGATCTGTTGGCGTTGATCCTCAAGTTGCTTTTGAAGATCTGTTTTGAGGGATGACACCGTCTCCTCAAGTTCAGCAATACGGGCTGCAGAAGCGCTTTGAGAAGTTGAGGCTTTACCAAACACCCAGCACATGCATTCTCTTAAACAAATTCAGTGCAATCTCTGAATGCCCATTATCAACACAACCCGTAATTACTGCATTCCACACTGCTTCATTTGAATGGGGCATTTCGTCGAGCAGTTGACACGCATAACCAACCTCCCCAAGCTTAGTACAGGCGAACAACAATGTCGTCCATGAGTAGACATATGGGTTCGTAGATTGGTCTCCTTTGCACTGTCCACGGCCGCCATTACCGGCCAAAATTGAGTTCGTAAAAATGAATGTGCGTGTTTGTATGTGAGAAATAGTGAGATAGAGAGAGAGAGAGAGAGAGAGAAGGGGAGAAGGGGTTTTATAGGTCCTCAGCGCTGCGCTGGGGAGAAACGCCATCGCCGGAGGTCGCCGGCCGGGGATGGTTGGGTGAGAGATAACTTTTACTCTGTGTGTGTGTGTTTGTGAGAGAGAGAGAGAGAGAGAGAGAGAAAGAGTGTAAAGAGATTAAAATGGGGAGAAGAGAGGAAATGACGTGAGGGGAGGGGAGCCTAGGGGTGTCCAAGGAATTTGAATCTAGGAATAACTCTTTATTTGGGATTTACAAAAAAGTTTTCTCTAAGGGGAAAAAATCTGAAGAGAGGGGCCCTAGAGGGATTTTTCCTTAATCTGAGTGTTAACGTAATTAGTGGGAAATCAAATACTTGATTTCCCAATCATAATCCATTCCTTGTATATAAAGATTGACTAGAACTATTTTTAGAATATAATCCTTATCATTTATCTTACTTGTATATAAATAAATATATGTAACCAATATTCTCAAGGTGAATAATATATCAATTTAATATTTCTTCGCATGTTATCGGGTCTTGGTTTCTTCGTGGCCTTGATCCTTCTTTTTCAGCCTTCTGTCTCCCAGATTGCGCTCATTCCGCTTCCAACGTTCTTCAAACTCCTCCCACGCGCTACCAGCTTTGAAATCTTTCTCAATTCCCTTGATCAAGGCCCTCCTGCTGCTCATGTTCATGTTTCAGCCGCAGCATTTATTGCCCATAATGGACCTGCTGCCGGTAATCGAGGTCGTGGTAGGGGTGCTGCTCCTAGGGGTAGGGGTCATGGCTCTCAACGTTGTGCCCCACATTGTCAAATCTGCCGTGTCGAAGGTCATTATGCCGACAAGTGTGCCTAGCGTTTTTCTCGTGATAGCCCTACTAAGCTTGCTGAAGCTCTCACTGCTTCATGCAGCATTTTTGACACCACTCCGTCTGATTGGTATATTGACACCGGTGCATCTACAAACATGACTCCTTATTCATCTTTGTTGGATGCTTCAGAGAAATATTCTGGATTTGATCGCATGGTTGTGGGTAATGATGACACTCTTTCTATTTCTCACACTGGCACTATTTCCTTATCTCATGATATTAAATTGTTGGATGTGCTTGATGTTCCTCATATCACGAAGAATCTCTTATCTATCAGTAAACTTACATCAGATTTTCCTATCAATGTTCTCTTTTCTGATAAATCATTTGTTATTCAGCATCGGGACAACAAGGCAATCCTGGCAAAAGGCCGACATGATCGTGGCTTATATGTTGGAGCATGGACACCAAGCCATTATTTCCTCAATTAGCACTAGACGTCGTCGTGCATCATTCGATGTATGGGATTCTAGATTAGGTCATGTCTCGCATGACACTATTTCCCTTTTGAATAAGTTAGGTCATTTGCAAGTTACTTATGTTTTGCCTAAGCCTGCTCTTTGTACGTACTGTCAACTTGCAAACAGTAAACATTTACCTTTTGTTTTAAATAATAAACGTGCTTTGCACGTGTTGGATATAGTTCATTGCGATTTATGGGGTCCTGCTCCAGTTGTCTCTACAAATGGTTTTTGGTATTATGCAATTTTTATTGATGACTTCTCCAGATTCAGGTGGTTTTATTCGTTGCGCTCTAAAGCAGAATTTTATGATATTTTGCTTGCATTTTGTGACTTGGTTCGAAACCAATTTAATCGCAACATTCATGTTTTTCAAAGCGATGGTGGTAATGAGTTTATTAATACCAAATTGCAAAAATTCTTTTGTGATAATGGAATTCATCATAATATTTCTTGCCTGTTACAGCTTCCGCATCTGGGCCAGCACTTGGGTCGCCTACTCCTTTTTCTCTATTGCATGAGCCGCCTGCTCCTCCCTCACCAGTGCAGCCTATTGTTGTCCCTCTTCCGGTCTAGCCCACGCCTGGACATCCTATGATTACAAGGGCTAAGGCTGGTGTCTTCCGCCCTCTCCATTACGTTGATCTGGCTCATACTGCCCTTTTAATCTCCTTGCTATCTTCTTCCGAGCCTAAAGGTTTTAAGTCTGCCGCAAAGAACCCTCACTGGCTCGCTGCTATGTACGAAGAAATGAATGCCATTCAGGCTAATAAACTTGGGCCTCGTGTCCCCCGTCCCCCTGACACATACTTTTAGTCATGTTGTTAAAGCTTCCACTATCCGCATTATTCTTGCTCTTGCTGTTCTTTTCAAATGGCCACTTCACCAACTTGACGTAAAAATGCCTTTCTCAATGGCATTCTTTCTGAGACGGTTTTTATGGAACTACGTACCTCCTGGGTATACAGATCCATGCCACCCCAATCATGTGTGTCATTTGAAGAAGGCATTATATGGCCTTAAACAGGTGCCTCGTGCATGGTTTGAACGGTTCAGTGTCTTTCTTGTCACACTTGGCTTTTCTTGCAGTCGAGCAGATACTTCTCTATTTGTTTTTCGTCGTGGCTCCTCAGTTCTTTACCTGTTAGTTTATGTCGATGACCTAATCTTAACAGGAAATACTTCGACCTTGATTCATAAGTTCATCTCACGCCTTCGCAAAGAGTTTGCCATCAAAGATCTTGGTCGTCTAAATTATTTCCTTGGGTTAAGGTCACATATACCTCGACTGGTCTATTCCTTGGTCAAGCCAAGTATGCTCGTGGTATCCTTGTTCGGGATGATCTGCTCGACTCAAAGCATGTTGCAACTCCATTGGGTGCGGGTGCCACACTCACTAGTGATGGCTCCCCTTTCTTCGATCCCACAGTTTATAGATCCTTGGTTGGTGTTCTCCAATATCTAACGATTACTCGTTCAGATCTATCCTTCCCGGTGAATCTCGTGAGTCAATTCCTTCACTCCCTTATGGATGATCACTTTCAAGCAGTGAAGTGTATTTTGTGCTATGTGAAAGGCACTCTTGCCTTTAGACTCTCCATCACACACTATTCCGATCCATCTCTCATTGGCTAGTCCATTGCGGATTGGGCTCGTTGTATTGAAACTCGTCGCTCCACTTACGGTTACTCTATCTTTCTTGGCGGAAACTTAATCTCATTGAGCGCCAAAAAGCAACCAAATGTCGCTCGTTCAAGCTGTGAGTCCGAGTATCGTGCTCTTGCAAATACCACTACCGAGATCGTTTGGGTTACCAATCTGCTTCGTGAGTTGCATGCACTACCATCCGCATCTCCTTCCTTGATTTGTGACAATAAAAGTGCTATTTTCCTTAGCCAAAATCCCATTGCTCATAAACGTGCCAAGCACATTGATCTCGACTATCACTTTGTTCGTGAATTAGTGTTCTCTGGCAAGCTTATCACGCAGTTTGTTCCACCTCACCTTCAACTTGCAGAAGTCTTTACCAAAAGTCTAGCTCGTCCTCTCTTTGAATTTTTTCGGTCCAAACTTCGAGTTGGTCTAAATCACGTCTCTCGCTTGCGGGAGGGTGTTAACGTAATTAGTACTCTTGTAGGTGGCCGGGTTGAAAGTAATTTATATTATATTAATTGTCGCTCGTTCAAGCTGTGAGTCCGAGTATCGTGCTCTTGCAAATACCGCTACCGAGATCGTTTGGGTTACCAATCTGCTTCGTGAGTTGCATGCATTACCATCCGCATCTCCTTCCTTGCTTTGTGACAATAAAAGTGTTATTTTCCTTAGCCAAAATCCCATTGCTCATAAACGTGCCTAGCACAGTGATCTTGACTATCACTTTGTTCGTGAATTAGTGTTCTCTGGCAAGCTTATCACGCAGTTTGTTCCATCTCACCTTCAACTTGCAGACGTCTTTACCAAAAGTCTAGCTTGTCCTCTCTTTGAATTTTTTCGGCCCAAACTTCGAGTTGGTCCAAATCCCGTCTCTCGCTTGCGGGAGGGTGTTAACGTAATTAGTGGGAAATCAAATACTCCCTCCGTCCCACTTCAAGAGTCCCACTTTCCCTATTGGTCAATTCCAGACTAAGAGTCTCATTCCATAAATAGCAAATTTTGAACTGTGTTTCAGACATTTAACCCTTATAATGTAAATATATTTACAAAAAAACCGTTCATTATGCCCTTATAATGTTAACATATTTACAAAAAAAAAAAAAACCAATCAAAAAGAGGTTTTATCATAAATGTTTTAACTTTTACATTCTTTCTCCTCTAATCTTCTACCGCTCTAAGTCTCGCCTTGAGTCAAGAAGTAGAAATCCACCATTTCGTCATGTTTCGTTAAGTTGTGGCTAACGACCGTTAGTTTGGGACTAAACTACATACGAAATAACGAGGGAAGGGCAGAATTGTCCACAGACTGCCTTATCTCGCGCGGAATAGCGTGTCTCGCGCGAGATAAAGGAGTTCTGCAGACTGCAGATAAGAGTTTCCTCGTCGATTTCAACCTCTTTTTGGGATAAAACTTTATCCATCCGGCCATCTAATGAAGTTTGGATTCTGGTACCTTCCCAAGGTGTTTGATCTCATCTTCAACACCTCTCCAACACCTATAAATACCTGAAGACTTTCAGTATTTTGGATCCCAGACTTTTCAAGTCAAAACCCTCACATTTACTGGTTTCTCTCCCTGAAAGATTCCTGTAAACCACCCCTAAAATCACCTAAAGGTTTTTTGTCAACCTTGTTGATAAACAAACATCGAAGCACGAATCAAGGATTGAGGCAAAGCTCTGTCCGCGTTAAGGTTCGACTCTAAACTTGAGTCGAAACTCTGCCCGAATTACTTCACGCAAGGTAATCTTCCTTTCCTTTCTAATTGATTGTTAGAGTGGTATAAATATATTGAATCTAGGATCAGCCTAGAGCCTCTCCAAACATGGGGATGGTCTCGAAGCAATCGATCCTATATTCCGTTTAACCTTGTTAAATGGATCTTTATTTTATTTATTGTTTAAAATATTTTCCTTCTTTGAAAACCTCTCTCTTCTTTAGCAAGACCGATCTCCGAATTGGGTGGAATGGGTGCTCCTTGACCTTTCCATTTCATAACCTAAGCCCCGAACGCAAAATCTATTTTCAAATGGTTTTTCTATGTTTCCAAACGAATAATATAGGTGGCGACTCAAAAAGATGCTAAAAAAACTCGCGCATCGCTACAGTGGCGACTCCGGTGGGGACTATAAATATAAAGAGGCTTAAACTTGCGTAAAAAATAAAAGAGAGGTTTTCAAAAAAAAAATCAATTTTTTTTATCCAGACCAGGCATATCTCGCACGAGTTATCCTACCCCGCGCAAGATATTGCTTCGGCAATCAGGTGTATTCTGATTTTTCCTGCTCGTTTCGAGGTCCAAGACAAGAGTCGAACACGCAAGGGGGATCCCAGAATTCATTATCTGTGGAGTTCCTTCATCTTAAGGCCTCCCTTAAGATGTAGAACTCGAATTCGTATTTTAGTTTAAATAATTGATTGTTATTTATAAACTGCGTATGATTGGGTTTTATTTTATTAATGTCCGGTCCATTGGGGATTCGGGAGTTGTAAATTAATTTATTCATCTCTCTCTCTCTCTCTCTCTCTCTCTCTCTCTCTCATTAATTGGAACTACGATGGCCTGAGTCTTCCTAAATTGGGAGAAACGTAGGCAACCATTTGGTGCTGCCACTATCCATTTTTATTTTATTTTTCAAAAAAAAATCTCTATTTTTATCTATCACCTAGAATGACTATCACACACGCGCACTCATGCTATATCTGTCATTGCACTACATACCCTCTATAAACCTGGGACCCACACTAAGGACGGATGACGGTAACCACCTAGTCGTCGGTCTCTCCGAAGTTGGATCATCCCACTCCGCGTATTCAATCCATCTAGATTGTCATATCGCGGGGAGCCTAGCCTTCCAACCCAGCATCCCACATATCATGTAGTATATTTTCTAGGATCACTCCGTGACCGGTCGGTTTTGACTTGGTAATCTTTCTTGTCTTTGACCAAAATAAAGCTAATGTAAAATTGACTATCGAGAAAGGATTCAGAAAAGTCCCTTCGGAAAAAGAAAAAGTCCCTTCGAAAATGCCTCTTCGGAATGACCCTTTCTGAAGTCCCTTTAAAAGAAAAAAAATCCTTCTTGAAAAAATGATTTTACATGGCTTTATTTTACAAAGAATGGTCAATTACTGAGTCCTTAGGTTTGGTTCGAATTATGTATGCCTGCAAGATTTACCTAGGATGCTAGATAGAAAACGGATCTTTGCCCGTCCGACAATGAATTTAGGAAATAAAAAGAAAAAAATAAATTTCTCCGAATGGTTGTTTCGTGCGGGACTACCTTGTCTCGTGCGAGACTTTATTCGCAGAATGTGTGCCTGTGATTGATAATCGATGTGCGCTCCCTCCTTGAGTCAAAACTCCGTCTCTAATAAAAATAAAACTTCAAAAAAAATCGCTCGTGAGGTAATTTTAACCATCATCCTTTTCTCCATCTAGGATCATTTGGGGATAATATTCTAAAAGGCTTTTCGTTGGGATATCTCTAGTTCATCTCTAAGGTCGTCAAGCGCCCTTACCTCTCCAACGGTAGCATTTCAATTTCCTTCCGACACGATGAATTCCGAAGCACTCAAGAAGGAAATTGAGGATCAAAGAACTCTATATGATGAAATGCTACAAGCCCGAGACGATGAAATGAAGGCCCAATTAGAACTTGAAAGGAGAATCCAAGCCGCGGAAATGAAAGTCATGGTTGACGAACTCCAAGCCATGAAACTACAATTGGCCGAATTAAGCTCAAAGAAGAAAGAGAACGGGACCTCCTCCGATGATGAAGTATCATACACCAAGAAGGCTAAAAGCCACGGCAAGCACAAGAAAAAGGTGTATGGGTCTAGCTCATCATCTTCCTCCTCCGATGACGAAAGCCAAACTTTCAAGAAGGAAAGTAAGGAGGAAAATAGAAAGGCAAGTGAACCCCTTACCATGGCAATGCTAGAAAAGAAACTCGCATCCCTCGATGTGAGTAAGGGAAACTCGCTCTCTATTGACTATGACACCCTTCGTCAATCCATGTCAAAGCTTTCTAGAAAGTACAAGACACCCGACATTGCCAAATTCAATGACACTACTTGTCCAAAAATCCATCTGGAAATCTACTCTTGGGCCATGCTACCTATGGGCGTCGATGACAACTTGCTAGTTCAATGCTTCCCTCAAACCCTTGATGGTGCCGCTAGAGATTGGTACATGACCCTTCCACTCTCCACAAGGCTTGATTAGCTACTCGCCAGTCGTGCCTTCCAAGAAAAATTTGAGGACAACACTACCTATCGCACTACTAGGAGAGACCTTGAGCAAACTAAGCAACAATAAAATGAATCATTCGCAGACTTCGTCAAAAGATGGAGGGCCAAGCTGACTGAAATCGTTGATAGGCCAAGCCTAGACGAACAAATTTATATCCTACTTCAATGTCTCCGCGAAGAGTACCAAGATAAGCTTGCCGGCAATTACCTCCCTAGTTTCCTCAAACTCCATAAATCGGGCCTTAGAATTGATGAATTGATTCGTCTTAGAAAGAATTCAGAAAAGGAGAATTGTCCAACAAAGGGGAGCACCGGTCGTACCTACCATGATTTTGGTAGAACTACTCTTAAGGAAATGTTCGATGATCTAGTAGGCCAAGGAAAATTGAAGCCAATGGAAGACTATCATCCTAAGAAAATGAGAGAAGATTGGGACCACGACAAATTTTGCGATTACCATCAGTTTAGTTGTCATGACACCAACAATTGCTACAATTTGAGGGATGCCATCCAAGACTTGTATGAAGCCGGCAAGATCAACTGAAGCATCACCACCTTGGGGCTCCGATTGTCCTCTCCCTTTTTCCTTTGAAAAAAAAATAAAAAAAAATATATTAGGATAGCTTCCTAGTATGTTCTCGAAGAGTTGTTTTGTCATTCTAGTCCATCTCTATCCTCTCTAGTTTGTGTCAAGTGAACTATCGAGTCTGTTTCAAATTTTCTTATCAATAAAAGTTATCTCTTTATCCTAAACACTTTCCCAAAAGTTGTTTTTCTTTATGAAGTATCATTTGATCCATGCTGAATAGTGGACCCTCATTCCTTAAATCGTCACAAAAAATAGAAACTTCTAAACAAGTTTGAAATGAAAACTATCATTAGAAGGCTTAAGCTAAACATTACTCCTGTTAAAAGTCGAAGGTCAACAAACGAAGGAAGCTAAAGGCGCTGCTATCAACATTCATCCCGAGAAGAGTAGGGCTACTCAATTCAAGGCTTTGAGAGTTCAAAAAAAAAAAAAAACCTCCCAAAGCCTTCATCGCCCCACAACAAGGATAGAATTTCAACAAAGGCAAGAAGGACTCTCCCACAAAGAAGAAGAGTCAAGTGATACCAACGAAGAAAAGAGGATTCCTCAACATCCTCTTACAATGAAGCATGAATGGAAACGCAAATAAAGAAGACTTTCAACATCCATCCATAAAGAAAAATATTTAGCCTTAAGTCGTACTAATGATTGGCTTTCTTTTCAAACTCGTTAAGAAATTTCTAGATGATGCAAGGTCCATTAAGGTAGAACAACTTTTCTAGACCTTTGAGCCATGTAGCGTTCTTTGTTGAGTCTAGGGGCTTCCTCTTAGCCATTCTCATACACACTCTTGAAATCTCAGTATCAAAACTGGGGCTTCCTAACCTTTCCTCTCCCAGTCAATCTCTACTTAAACTCTTAAGAGTAATCAAATCTGCATTAGGGGCCTTCCTCTTCGTTTCTCACTCTCATCATTAGAGAATATACTCCCCCAAAAGAGTCAATGCTTGGATCACCTTCCAAAAAATAGAGTCCGTCTCTCCTCAACTAAACATGAGATCTCATATTTCTCCTTAATGAGATTCTTCCAGCTGAGTCTCCTTCGAGTAAACATACTTTTCAAAAAAAATGGCTCGCTAGGTTGAAAACTCGTAAAGAGCAACCTAGGCAAAAGTTAGAGCACAAAAACAAAAGACGCAAAAGAGATGCCCGCTAGATTGAAAACCCGAAAGGGCGGTCTAGGCAAAAACCAGGGTGCGTCACTAAGAAAAAAAATCAAAGGGAAAAAGGAGGGGATCCTTCTTCAATTCACGCAGCCTCACAAGCCTGTTCACGAAGTCACCTGCAGCACACAAGAAGTCTTGGGGCTTAGTGTCAAGAGAAGCCGTGGAAAATACGCGCTTTGGATTAGGCAGCATAAAGTTCTACATAGCAAAAGCCATTGGAGTGGTTTAGGCCTTGTTCAATCCATGATCATCACATGAGAAACTTGGGGGCTTGACGATGAAAAAGTCCTGCGACAACAAAAGAAAATCTTGAAGTATCCCGAACCTTAGCGTTGAACTTGGGTTATCTCAACGGAATCCTATTAGACGATTGTCTCATTCGATCTTTAGATGGACCTCACGAGTTGGTCTTCTAAATCAAAATCTAAATCACACAAACAATTTTCAATTCTCACATAATAGAACTCATTCCCCCCGCTGATTCTTGGAGTCGAGTGCACATTGATCGTCTTGAACAAACAAATGCTTAAGTGAATGTATGTTGTCATGCAAATGCTTTCACTAACCCTCTTGCAGGAATTAAAGTGCATAAAAGCACGTCAAGTGCCTACTTTCAGATCAAACATGTTGAGTGTTTGGATTTCGCTTATCAATGCATCAAATTAAGTGCGTCAAGCACCTCTTAAAGCGTCAAGCATCTTTATCACGTCAAGCATCCATCACGTCAAGTGCCATGCGTCAAGCATATTCCAACAAAAAGCCCGATTCAGTGCCCTTACAGGTGGATCGTCACCAATTAGGTGTGTCAAGCATCTACAGATAGTATGTCGAGTACTCACCAACAAAAAAGCCCGGTCTTGAATTGCCAGGATCGTCATCAATTAGATGTGTCAAGCATCTACGGGTAGTATGTCGAGTACTCATCAACAAAAAGCCCGATTCAGCGCCCTCACAGGTGGATCGTCATCAATTAGATGTGTCAAGCATTTACGGGTAGTATGTCGAGTACTCACCAACAAAAGCCCGATTCAGATCCCAGACAGGTGAATCGTCAAAAGAAAAAGTCTGATTCAACGCCCAGACAGGTGGATCGTCAAATCAAAAGCCCGATTCAACGCCCAGACAGGTAAATCGTCAAAAGAAAAGCCCGATTCAACGCCCAGACAGGTGAATCGTCAAAAGAAAAGCCCGATTCAACGCCCAAACAGGTTGATCGTCAAATCAAAAGTTGATTCAATGCCCAAACAGGTGAATCATCATCCCCAACAAAAAAGCCCGATTCGGAGCCCAGACAGGCGAATCGTCACAAAACCGACAGGACTCAAAGGACCGGACAGGTAGGCCTTTGTTTTCTAACATATTTTGTCACGACCCTAGGTCCGGGCACTAATTTGGCTACGTGTTGAGCATGTGAGGGTTGGGATGCATTGCATCTCCTCTTATTCATTATGTGATATGGAATGACTATGTGTTCATTCTGGTATTTGAAATGGAAATTGGATTTGGTTATGTGTTATTTTCCAAGTTGATAAGTTACTTGATTTTAGATATTAAAATAGCATTGTGGATTATATAATGTCTAAAAGAGATAAAAGGGAAATTGTGTAGTATAATGATAATACTTGAAGTTTGACTTGAAAGTATTATGGAAGTTGTCAAGGTGCTTATGTGTAATTGTAAGTTCAAGGTGGTGGCTTGTAGTAGTTTGAAACCTTGAGGAGCTAGAGTGTAAAATTGTTTATATAAATATCCTTCTTAGTTTATCCAAGAAGATAATCACCTCCTCAGTTTTCTCTCTTCTTCTTCCACGTTCTAAAAAGCTTAAACCCTAGGTAATCTTCTAAAAATCCTAGAAATTCAGTCGTGGTTTGGTTGTTGATTCCGTCTTCAAATTAATGCTAAGGGAGGTGAATAGAGCGCGTAGAACGGTTTATATCTTCTTTTTAATTTGGTGAAAATTGGTAAGTTGTTATGATTCTCTTCTTTAACTGTTCATAAGGTGTTTATTGATGCTCTTATGATGTTTTGAATCAATTTGGAAAATGTTTGATCATTAACTTGGGGTTTGAAAGGAAAAGACACTAAGTTGGTTGAAGAACATGTTAAAAGGGTGTTTAATATGGGTTGAATTGAATTGGGATTATGTTATAGATATGCTCTAGGGTACAAAGGGAGTATATGGTGGTTTAAAACATGGGTTTAGACTGTTTTGGAATGACCTTGATTGAGTTGCTGAAGAACTGGTGTTGTTATTGCTGTTGCTGATGTTCAACAGCTGGGAAAAAAATCTGCAATCTGCAACCTTGAACCATTTTCTAGGCTGTGAACAACTAGGTTAACTAATGTATAATGGAACACTCTTTGACCCTGAGTCTAGTACAACTTTAGTACTACATTATGAAACTTGAAATGGTCCAAATGGATAATGGTAAGTGCTTTAAATAGTGGCGTGAAAATGCTTGAAAGGCAGTTTTGACACTTGAACTGTTTTCAATCTGCAGCCTTGAACCTTTTTCTAGGCCTTGAAAACCTAGGCTAACCAACATAAAATGGAACACTTTTTGACCCTGAAGCTAGTACAACTTTAGTACTTCAGTATGGAACTTTAATTGGCCCAAATGAATAGTGGGAAGTGCTTTAAATAATGCCTTGAACATGGTTGAGAGGCAAGTTTGACGCTTGAGCCAAAGTCTATAAAACTTGGTAAATGAACTTGGAACCTTAAGGGAAGTTGTTTAATATTGTATTGTGAATGCATAGGGTTACTTATATGATATTGTAGCCTTATGTGAAGACCTATGTAGGGTTATTTACTCTTATAAGTGCCTCAAATGTGTTGTGCACTAGTTACTTGGTTGTGGCAGGAGTGTTAATATCATGTTACTAAATTATACATTGTGTTTTGAATGTGTAGGCCTCGTATGTGATATATGGTGCCTTAAGTGGTTATATTTACATGGCGGTTGGTTCAAACTATGTGTAGAAGGTGTAATACACTAAGTGCTTGGTTGGAACCTTTATAGAAGTGTTCCACCTTATGACATGAATGCGTAGGACTACTTATCTTATATTGTACCCCTACGTGGTTACCTATATGTGGTTATAGGTTTAGATAGTGCGTGACATATATCTTGCACTGCATTATGGGATTGATCACGAATGTGTAGGACTTATGTGATATTCGTTGTGCCATAAGTGTTTACATATTCATAATTAATTGTGCACATAGTTTTTAAATACGTGTTGCACTATTTCATTGGTTTAACATGAGTTGCAGTAACATGTTATATTTATATGTGTTGATGTCCCATTGGGTGGACTTAATTTCAAGTATCTGTTATGTGCTTGAATACGGTTATGTCAACTGATAGTCGGGGTATAGAGAATCCCATCACTTATGAGAAAGTATTTCATAAGGTGGTTGGATGTCTTTATACTTGGACCGTTCACCCCCTTCTGTGGCCATGGATTGAGGGGTTCAGCGTCTGTGGATATGTGCAGTCATGCCACAAGATAGCGAGGCAGCTTATATGGATCTCTATAAGGGGTCGTATAAGAGGTGAAGGTGCACTAGCAGTTCACCAAATGAGAGGAGTATGACTCCCACCGTAGTACTACATATGACCCAGATTGGGAAAGGTAAAGAGAAGGTAACGGAATGTGTTTACCGCTTTACCAATGTGATATTTGAGCAACCTGTTTGGTGTTGCATATTTGATATTAGGCAACCTGTGTGTTGCATATTATATGAGCAACTGGTTTATATGTTGTCTATTGTATGACTTGCTGGTCCGGAGGAAAAGGTAACGTAAAGTGTTTACTGTTTTCCAATGTGATTGTGAGCAACCTGTTATGTGTTGCATATGGTATGCCATATTGTTGCATACCTAATAGCTTGCTGAGATTTTATCTCACCCCTTCTCCCTTTACTGTTTTAGATTCAGCTGAGACAGGTGGACCATACCGGTGAGGCCGGGAAGGAGTTTGGATCGTATTTTGGGATTGTCAGAGTATGTATATATTTATTTAGGAGTTAGGAATAGTTATGATTATGTTATTGTAATTAATCTTGGATTTGGGTTGTTTTAAGGTTGGCTTGTGTAGCCTTTGTAGTGGTAGTATTTGTAAATGATACAGGCTATAGCTAGTAGAGGCAGGTTTATATTTCACCTCTATGTAGGGAGGTTATTTTGAAATGGTTTTGAAAATGGGTTGTTATACTTTTCAAGTTGATCTAAAAGAAAAGTTTTTGAAAAAGGTGTGGTTTGGGACCCTTCCATCCTGGGACACGAGTTTTAGGTTTCGGGAGTTGGGAGGCGCCCACATATTTACCCGCAGGTTCGGAGCCCAGACAGGCGATTCTTCAAACAGACAGGTATATTCAGAATTGGGTCTTGATTTGATTCCTCAGTATGAATTTACCTCTTCAAAAACAAAATCTCCTCGATTTTCAAAATAATTTTCAAAATACCTAAAGCAGCCTTTTCGTGTTTTGGAGTCGAACTACGTTATGGTCTGATTCTCCGATAGAGATACGTAGGAAGCAGTGCGGCCCGACCATCCCGATGTTCAGAATGATGTCTTTTCTACCGTCGACGTGACTTCATCCATATGACTTGTCGACGAGGGACTCTGTAGACACCCCATTCTGAACCCATCGGAGCACATTTATACCGCTCTAAGTCTCGCCTTGAGTCAAGAAGTAGAAATCCACCATTTTGTCATGTTTCGTTATGTTTTGGCTAACGACCGTTAGTTTGGGACTAAACTGCATACGAAATAACGAGGGAAGGGCAGAATTGTCCACAGACTGCCTTATCTCGCGCGGAATAGCGTGTCTCGCGCGAGATAAAGGAGTTCTGCAGACTGCAGATAACAGTTTCCTCGTCGATTTCAACCTATTTTCGGGATAAAACTTTATCCATCCGACCATCCAATGAAGTTTGGGTTCTGAAACCTTCCCAAGGTGTTTGATCTCATCTTCAACACCTCTCCAACACCTATAAATACCTGAAGACTTTAGTATTTTGGATCCCAAACTTTTCAAGTAAAAACCCCCACATTTACTGGTTTCTCTCCCTGAAAGATTCCTGTAAATCACCCCTAAAATCACCTAAAGTTTGTTTGTCAACCTTGTTGATAAACAAACATTGAAGCAGGAATTAAGGACTGAGGCAAAGCTCTGTCCACGTTAAGGTTCGACTCTAAACTTGAGTCGAAACTCTGCCCGAATTACTTCACGCAAGGTAATCTTCCTTTCCTTTCTAATTGATTTTTAGAGTGGTATAAATATATTGAATCTAGGATCAGCCTAGAGCCTCCACAAATCATGGGAATGGTCTCGAAACAATCGATCCTATATTCCGTTTAACCTTGTTAAATGGATCTATATTTTATTTATTTTTTAAAAAATATTTTCCTTCTTTGAAAACCTCTCTCTTCTTTAGCAAGACCGATCTCCGGATTGGGTGGAATAGGTGCTCCTTGACATTCCCATTCCATAACCTAAGCCTCGAACCCAAAATCTATTTTCAAATGATTTTTCTATGTTTCCAAATGAATAATATAGGTGGCGACTCAAAAAGATGCTAAAAAAACTCGCGCATCGCTACACCTACCCCTACCAACCCAACCTTGAACCTACCACAGTCTAGCCTAAACCAGTTCTCCCCTTCCCTGCCCTGCCCTTCTCTCCCATTTCGCCCTTCCCCTCCCCTATCCTCCCCCGCCGAATCCAACCCCTCCCCACCCCTTCTCAACCCCCCCCCCCATCAAGCTGCACCACCACTGTCATACATTCATGCTTAATCTTTGACCTTAAACGAAGAAGCCCAGATCTCCAAAAAAAAAATTCTTCATTTTTTTCATGCTTAATCTTTGAATTTGGGGAGAGATTATTTGTATTTGATGTTTAAATCTATGTTTTAATTTGTGATTTGGTGTTATGTTTGGGTTTGAATTGAAGAACAAGATTTGATTTTGATTTTGATTTTTCAAATGTATTTTGAATCCAATAATGGTGGTGGTAGATGATGGTGGTGGTATGATGGTGGTAATGGATTAATGGAGTTGTTGGTGGTTCTAGCTGATTTTTTTTTCAAGTTTAAATGACATAAAAGCCCTTCTCTTTTTTCATCAAAAATTCAAAATAGTCCTCACATGACATGTACATGTCTAAAATATGTTAAATAGCTAAAGCCGTTTGGTGCTAGAGTGCAAAGTGGGACTCGTGGTTAATTGAGGTGCCACCTTGGGACAAAATTTGTGCTAGGGTGCAAAGTGGGAATGAGTGTATACTTTGGGGGGTTAAACATATTTTGGCATTGAGATTATTATTAATCGGGATAAAATAACAATTTTTAAATTTTTATTAAGATAATTATTTTTTAATTAAATTACTTAGGCATACCCTCTTCTCAATCTTTTGTCAAGTTATTAGTTTCAATGGAATCTAACAAAAAAGGGGGCGGATGTAGCCAAGTTGACAAGGTAGTGAATTGTGAGTCCACCATTCGCGGGTTCGATTCCCGTCGTTCGCCCATCCTATGTCAATTAGATTTTCTCTCCTATTTACCACATCAACGAAGAATCGATCAAAGTTAAAGTGTGTTATCAAGGTTACCAAAATCCTAAGTCGAGCACAACGGGGAAAGTATATATACATATGTATTATTTTGATACTCACATTGCAACTCATGAAACTCGAGATAGCAATGTGCCATTTGCCCAACTTCACGGGTCAATGGCCAATGGCTTTCAAATTTCAATTGCACAATAGTTAAATCTAGACCGCTGATTTTAAATTGAGGGGTATGATGGTCTTCGCACTCCCCCTCCTAAATTAGAGCATTTATTTGATTGGAGAATAATTAGAGCCGTCTGATTTTGGCACATTAGTCAAACGTGATTTTTATGCACTTCTGACCTGTGATACACCAACCTAAGCACTTTGAAACCGGTTTTTGTACAATCAAATAACAATGGCAAAAAACAAAACAACCGGCCCAAAGCCAATGGCCGGGTCACAAACAACACAATTTTTTTTTTCCCGCAAAACCATCTCTGTCCCAGTTTCCCCCATGCCCTTCATTAGCTATATAAACCGAACCAACAATCAGAGACTCAGAAACACAAATCACATAAAAAAGATCAGTTAAATCTTTGTTAATTATAAAGAAGCGAGAAGAAGATGAGTGTGGAGGTGTTAGATAGTACCACCATTGTCAGCTTCGTTGAAGACGAAGAAGCATTCAACAGTTCAATAAATGACCGTTTTGCCCATCTTGATACAAACCATGATGGCCTCCTTTCTTACTCGGATATGCTAGAAGAGCTCCATTCCCTGAGACTTTTCGAGACCCATTTTGGCATTGATGTCAAAACAGACCCTGATGAGCTCACCCGTGTTTATGCTTCCCTGTTCAAGCAGTTTGACCAGGATTCAAATGGAGCAGTTGACTTGGCGGAATTTAAAGCTGAGACCAAGAAAATGATGCTTGCCATGGCTGATGACCTCGGTTTCTTGCCTGTTCAAATGGTTCTTGAAGAAGACAGTTACCTCAAGAAAGCTGTTGAGAGAGAAGTCAACAAAGTTGCTGCTGCCTAAGTCAACTTCTTTGGTTTCAAAGAAACCTGTAATACTACAAGATAATAAACTGTTTCCATATTTGGCTTATAGAATGTTAAAGTTGCAATAAAGTTAATCAGAAATTCAATCTATGAATGTTTTATAAAAATAAAGACATCTCAGGAGCAGGAATGAAGGGCAAAATGCCTTCGCCAAATGCACCACATAGTGAAATAAGAAAACGCCCAGAATTTAGATCATCCTTCCAAGCCTGATTAAGAACTGCAGACGTCTTCAAAGATTGACCTTTCGCCTTTTCTGCTTTTCCTGTGATGACTTTATTACCCTTATCTGGTGACTGCCTATGATGAGGAGATGAAGGGCCCGGTTCAGAATCACCCGCAGAAGATGTGTTTCTAATTTCACCAACTATGCCAGATGGCGTGGAGTTATTTAAGGGGAGGCTGATTTTCCAACTCCTCACTTGCCTTGCGTTTATCATCACATAATTTATTGAGAATTAGGGTCTATCACACTCAATTAGCAACAAAATATTACAGTGAACATGGCATTTGCCTTCGCATCTCACCACATTAGGGAAACCCGTGATTTATTAATTTATTAATTGATTAATTTTTTTATTTTTAATATTAATTTTGCGTTGCAGCCATATACACATGACTAGTTAATAAAGATGGAACCTTTTAAGCAGATTTAATGATGACAAGATTCAGAAGTACTGAAATCTCAAAGTGGTCATAGATAGTATTAACAAATGTCCACATTAACACTGCACTGTCATTTACTCCCTCCGTCCCGATAATAGCTTCACCATTTTGGTTCGACACGCAAATTAAGGGTGAAAAAAATGTTGTGAGTGTAATAGTAAAATAGGAAAGAGAATGAGCGAAAGAAATAGTAAATTTGAAAAGTGTTGTGAGTGTAATAGTAAAATAGGAGAGAGAATGAGTGGGTGGAATAGTAAAGATTCTTTGCCATTTTAGGAAAGGTGAAGCTTCTAACGGGACACTCTTTTAGAAAATTGGTGAAGCTTTTATTGGGACGGAGGGAGTATATTAACAAAATAAGTGTTTGTATAGCCATACATTGGCCATAAATGAAAAGAAAATAAGGAGAAGATATGATGATGCCAAAACTGTAAAGAGATAAGATATAATCCTAGGAGGATTATATCTGTTAAGGAGTCCTTGTTTGACTTGAATTGATGTAGAGGGGTACAATCCTGATTGGATTATAACTGCTTAATCCTTGTTTAAACTGGATTGCTAAATATGCTTGCTGGAAAGCCGAGGAGAATGAATTCCTTATTTCGTCATATGAAGGTATGCTGAGGTGAATGAATTCCTTTCCTCGTAAAATGAAGGTATGCCGACATGAAGATAAGCCGGGATGAATGAATTTGTCTCCTCGTCATATGAAGATATGACGAGGTGCAAACTTTCCTCTCCTCGTCAGCCTCTCGGTCCATGTGATATATGTATATATGATGAGATGTTGTTATATGCTTCTTGTTGTGATTGCATATTATATTGATGCATATATAATAGCTTGCTGAGATTTTATCTCATCCCGTCCTTTTATTGCTTTCTTAGATAGAGCCGAGCCAGGGGCTAAGCTACAGTGAGCAGAGAGGGCGCCTAGTGGGGATTATTTTGAGAAAGGTATTCTGCTGGGTAGCATTCCGAGACTATAGTATGCTATCCTTATTTTGCAACTATTTAAGAATTATAAATATTTTTCAATTTGGAAACTATGTTCCTTGGTTTGTAAATAAGTTTGTGTGTGGTTGTATAGGGTGTAATTGGTTGGAAGTGGCGTGAGTTGAGTTTTTGTTTTAGAGTGAATGATTTTTCTTATAATAGTAATTAAGTTAGGAAAGTTTCTTAAACTTTAAACAGGTTTTAAAGAGATAACTTTTAGAAAGGACATTTCGAAAATTTTGTTTTAAATGGCGTCTTCAGAGCGTGTCCCGACGTGGGCTAAGTAGGTCCCCGGTTCGGGGCACGTCACGAACCCCTCCATCTCTAACAGCTAGAAATGTGCAACAAGTCCAAGCAATGCTTGAACTTGTCAGTAGTAACTAACTGGTCATATCAGCAGCATTCTCCGTCGTTGGAATAAATTTATTTTAATTAATTTTTATTCCAGCGACGGAAATTTCCGACGCTGAAAATAATTTAATTTAATTAATTTTTTTACAGCGGCGGAATATTCCGTCGCTGAAATAAAAATTAAATTAAATTAAATTGATTTAGCGGCGGAAATTTTAAATCGCGATGTAAAAAACACCGGCGGAATTAATTCCGTCGGTAAAATCAAAATATACCGGCGGAATTTGAGCCGTCGGAAAGCTGCGGCGAGCTGGTAGCGGCGGACCACCGGTGGAATTTTTCCGTCGGTGTTTATATATAGCGACAGAAATTTGAATTTAGCGGCGGAAATTTCCGCCGCTAAAACCTGTTTTTCTGGTAGTGAATGCAATAATAGACTGAATCATAGATCTCCAACATATGGGTCCACCTGCAAGAGTAAACGCATAACCCGTAGTCGACCTCCTCCGATCCAAGTCACCCGCATAATCTGAATCAACATATCCCACAGCAGAAAGCTCCTCACTCTTTCCTCCAAACATGATGCCATAACCCATAGTGCCCTTCAAGTATCTAAGAATCCACTTAACTGCTTCCCAATGCTGTTTACCCGGATTCGCCATATATTTGCTAACCACGCTAATGGCTTGCGCCAAATCTGGCCTAGTGCAAACCATAGCATACATGAGACATCCCACTGCGCTTGCATAGGGAACGTTCGACATATTCTGAATTTCTTCAGTAGAACTCGGGGAATCTGAGGCAGATAAATTAAAATGACTCACCAATGATATTTTCACAGGTTTTGCATTTCGCATATTGAACCTCTCCAACACCTTCTCCACATAGCCGGCGTGAGACAACCACAATCTCCTAGATTTCCTGTCTCGGCGAATCTCCATCCCAAGAATCTTCTTGGCTTTCCCCAAATCCTTCATGTCAAACTCTTTACTCAACAAGGCCTTCAACTGATTGACCTCGTTCTTGCTTCTACCCGCGATAAGCATATCATCCACATACAGTAACAGAAAAATATATGAGCCATCATCAAGGCTCTTCACATACACGCAGCAATCATACTCACACCGCTTGTAGCCAATACGTACCATGTAGGAGTCAAATCTCGTGTACCACTGCCTCGGAGACTACTTCAGCCCATAAAGTGACTTTTTTAATTTACAAACCAAACGCTCCTGCCCGGGCTCCGTGAACCCATGTGGTTGCTCCATGAAAATCTGCTCATCCAACTCACCGTGTAGAAACGCAGTTTTCACATCCATCTGCTCCAACACCAAATCATAATGTGCTACAAGACCCAACACAATTCGAATAGAAGTGTGCCTCACAATATGCGAAAAAATCTCATTACACCCACTCTCGCTGCGAGTACCCCTTTGCTACCAACCGAGCCTTGAACTTTTCCCCCTCTTTTTCTGATACTGCTTCTTTACGCTTGAAAACGCACTTGCAACCAATAGCACGCTTCCCTTTAGGAAGCTCCACCAAATCCCATGTATCGTTCTTGTACAAAGACTCCAACTCCTCCGCCATAGCCGTTACCCACTTATCTTGCCTCCTTAAAAGTACTTGGGTCTCCACTACTAAGAACAAGAACATATGAAGCCATGTCTTCAAACCCATACCTGACCGGTGGTTTGATTACTCTCTTAGGTCTCCCAACTGAAGTACTAGCCACTTCTTGTGTAGTTACCTCTGAATCCGGAAGAGTGAGATCCGTATCAGCTTCATCCTCATATAACTCCACCTCAATGACCTGCTTCTCGCTCCCTTTGCTTTCTGGCACATTCTCCTTGTCATCTTGAGTACACTTCAACATAGCCTTTTCATCAAAGACCACGTCCCTACTAATTACCACCTTGCTTGACTTGGGATCCCAAAGCTTGTATCCTTTCACACATGTTTCATGCCCGAGAAAGATACACTGTTGACTTTGGGTCAAGCTTCGACCTCTCTTCACCAGGAATATGCACATAGGATGGACACCCAAACACCCGGATATCAGTGAAGTCTACCTCATTACCCGTCCATACCTCCTCCGCAAACCTGTTATCCAAAGAGACTCTAGGTGATCTGTTTATCAAGAAACATGCCATACTCACCGCATCAGCCCAAAAGTTCTTCGCCAACTCTGCATTGAATCGTAGACACCTAGCCCTTTCTGCAATGGTTCTATTCATCCTTTCAGCCACACCATTTTGCTTTGGTATCTTGCGTACTGTGTAGTGCCTCTTGATTCCATACTCCCGACAAAACTTCTTGAACTTGCCATCTATGTACTCTGTCCCATTATCTTTTCTAAAACACTTGATTTTTCGCCCTGTTTGATTTTCCACTTCAGCTTTCCACACCTTGAACTTCTCAAAAGTTTTTGACTTGTGCCTCATGAAGTAAACCCAAACCTTCTTCAAAAAATCATCAATGAACGTGATGAAGTAATAATGTCCTCCTCTAGATTCTGTTCTAACTGGCCCCCACACATCTGAGTGAACGTAATCAAGGATGCCCTTTGTTGTATGTTTGCCCGTCTTGAATTGCACCTTGTTCTGCTTTCCAAGAACACAATACTTACAAAACTCAAGTTTGCAAGTCTTCACACCCTTCAACAACTTGCGTTTATGAAGTTCACGCATCCCCCTTTCACCCATGTGACCAAGCCTCATATGCCATAGAAGGGCATCAGTATATACCTCGGATTCAACGGATGTTACTCCACCTACAACCGTGCTTCCTATCAACCTATAGATGATTTTAGAGCCCCTCTCACCCTTCATCACCACCATAGCACCCTTAACTACTTTCAATACCCCACCTTGTGCTTTATAGGTCATATCGCTTGCATCCAAGGTACCCAATGAAATCAGATTTTTAGAAACCTCCGGTACATGTCTAACATCACATAACGTTCTAACCACACCATCATACATCTTAATTCTTATAGTTCCTATGCCTGCAATTTTACAAGTAGCACCATTACCCATAGTAACTATGTCAGCGGCGATAGCAGACGGCGGCGGCGGAGCTGGGCTGTGGCGGAGGCGGTGGTGCGGATGCAGTATTATGATTTTAAACTACTGCATAACTAAATGTTGTATTATACATAATACAACATGAGAACTTATGGAGCATTTTAATAAAATGAGGAACTTAGTGAAAAATGATTTGTTCCAAAAGGAACCTATGGGGCAAATTCCCCTAAATTTTAACGTTGCAGTCAACCCTTCCTTCCTACCATTGCCTCATCCAAAAGAAAGTAGATTCGAAACAAGTTTGAGAAAAATCAAAAAAATGTCAGTTAACCTCAACGAAAACACTTTTTCCTTCACTTCATGTTTATGCCAGGAGAAGAAAAGGTGGGAGTATAGATGTCATTCGTATTTCTGTCATTTGCCTAAAAGGAGAGGTAAAGGAAAACAGATAGTAGAGAAAACTTGGTGAAAGGTGAAAGTTTTTGTTCAAGGTGGAGAGCTAGAGATAGATAATGAACTGTTAAAAAAAAAAAAAAAAAGGAATAACTGCAAAAAAAATCACTCAACTCTTCAATTTTCTTGAATTTAGTCATCAAATTCATATTTTTTTTATTCAACACATCTAACTCTTTATTATTTTATTTATGATCATTATCACTAACTCAGTTAGTTTTTTTCTGTCGCTATATAAATAATAAAATAAAAAAATATTTTTTCTTTTTAAAATTAAAATTAGCGACGGAATAGCGACGGATTTTGTAAAAATAATTTAACGACGGATATTTTCCGTCGCTATATAAATAATAAAATAAAAAAAAAAAAATTTTTTTAAAATACCGACGGAATAGCGACGGATTTTTAAAAAATAATTTTTTTTATTTTTAAATATTTTTATTTTTCATTTAGCGACGGATTTAGTGACGGAATTTTTAATTTTTATTTTAAAATTATAAAAAATATATATATTTTTAAAATAAAAATTCTTAACTTTTTTTTAAAAAAAAATCACTACTAACAAACATCTCAAATAATTTTTTAATCCATAAAAAATTAAAAAATATATATTCTATTGTCCGTCCCTCTTTTTTTCTTTTATATATTTATTTTTTAAAAAAAAAAACTTAAATTTTTATGTGACATTTTTTTAAAAGATCACTACTTAACAACTTCTCAAGTAATTTTTTAATCCATAAAAAAATTAAAAAAATTAAAAAAATATATATGCTATTGTTCGTCTCTCTTTTTTTCATTTATATAGTTATTTTTTAAAAAAAAAATTCTTAAATTTTTTTATGTAATATTTAAAAAAAAATATTCACTGCTTAACAACTTCTCAAGTAATATTTTTTATCCAAACAAATTTAAAAAAAAAATCAAAAAAAGTATATGTTATTGTCCTTATCTCTTTTTTATTTTATGTACTTTCATTTTTTTTTAAAAAAAATGAAACATAACTTTTTTTTTAAAGAAATGAAAGTATATAAAAGAAAAAAAAGACGGTATAGTATATAGGGTATAGGGTATAGGGTATAGGATATAGTATATAGTATATATGGTATAGGGTATAGGGTATAGTATATAGGGTATATAGTATATAGGGTATAATATACTCCCTCCGTCCCGCTGATTACTTCACCCTTTTGGCTTCGGCACGCAAATTAAGAAAGTGGGTGGGAAGAAAAAATGTTGTGAGTGTAATTTGAAAATAGGAGAGAGAATGAGTGGAGGGAATAGTAAATTATAATGGTGTTGTGAGTATTAAAATAATGTAGGAGAGAGAATGAGTGGAGGGAATAGTAAAGATTCCTTTGCCAAAAAAGGAAAGGTGAAGCTTTCAATGGGACGCCCAAAATGGCAAAAAGTGAAGTTATCAGCGGGACGGAGGGAGTATAGGTTATAGAGTATAGGGTATAGGGTATAGTATATAGGGTATAGGGTATAGGATATAGTATATAGGGTATAGAGTATAGGGTATAGGGTAGGGTATAGCATATAGTATGTAGGGTATACAGTATAGGGTATAATGTATAGGGTAAGTATAATCTTTTTAATTTTTTTTTAATACAAAAAACTTTTTGAGACTCTAACAACAAATTACCGACGGAATAACGACGGATAACAAAAAAAATTTGGAACTTTAACGACGGAAATTTTTAATTTTGATTTTAAAATAATAAAAAAAAATTAATAAAATCCTTAACTTTTTAAAAAAAATCACCTCTAATAAATATCTCAAATAATTTTGTTATCAAAAAAAAATTAAAAAATTTTAAAAAAGTATATGCTATTGTCCGTCCCACTTTTTTTCTTTTATATACTTGTTTTTTTTAAAAAAAAAACACTTAACTTTTTTATGTAACATTTTTTTTTAACAAAAATCACTACTAAACAACATCACAAATAATTTTCTTTATCCAAAAAAAAAAAGTTTATCCAAAATATCCATAAACAATAAAAAAAAAAAACTATACATTTATAAATAAAAATTAAAAGATTTTACCCGTTCCTGATTTCTTTATTATACTTTCATTTGTTTAGTTTTTTTTCTAACTTTTTTTATATAGCTTTTTTAAAGAAACTTCAATACTAAAAAATATTCAAAATATTTATGTCTATTCATAAAAAAATAAAAAAAATTATACATTTATAAATAAAAAATATATGCTATCATCCGTCTCTCTTTTTTCTTTCATTTACTATCCTTTCTTTAAAAATTCTTAATTTTTTATATATAATATTATTTTATATTTTAAATTATTTTTGTTATTATTATTTATTTTTTCTAATTATTATAATCAACAATAGTTTTTTGGTGATAAACAAGTAAACATAATAGGTGAAAATAAATAATTGAAAAACATATATTCACATGGATCACTAGTAAAAGGAAAATCTTAACCATTTAATACATTACAAACAATTGAATCCAATGGTTTAAACTCATTCAACAAAAACACAAATCACTTTCATTTGATTGGCTTAGACATGTTCACATGAATTTATTTCTTAGTTAATCTAAACCATTAAATCATCACATCCAATGATCAAAATTCATCCCAACAAAACCCCTATCCCATTCACTTAACAAAAAATTTTATATATATATATATATATATATATATATATATATATATATATATATATATATATATATATATATATATATATATATATATATATATATATATATACTCCCTCCGTCCATTTATATGGTTCACACTTTCTAATTTGGGCGTTCATTTACATGGTTCACACTTTGTTTCTTTTCTAAAATGGAAACTTTATATTATTAAAATATTAACCCTACCCCACTATAATTTACTATTCCCTCCACTCATTCTCTCTCCTAAATTATTTTAATACTCATAACACCATTATAATTTACTATTCCCTCCACTCATTCTCTCTCCTATTTTACTTTCACACTCACAACACTTTCAATATATAATAATCCCTCCTTAATCAACGTGTAAACAGTAACTGTGAACCTACTAAATGGACGGAGGCAGTATATATTAATTTAAAATGTAAATTTAGCGACGGGAATTGTCCGTCGAGAAAGTCCTCAATTTTTATTTAATAAAAAACTAAAAAGTATTAAAAATGGTTAATAAAAATAGCGACGAAAATATTGGTCGCTAAATCCCTCGCTAAATTTGTCGTGTGAAAGAAAAAAATGTCGCCTATTTTTCAAAATTAGCGACGGAATTTTTGGGTCGCCGACGGAATAATCCATCTTTAACTTAATGATGGCTCAATAAATCTGTCGTTAACATTTTACGACAAGGGTTTTAACGACAGAATTTTTCCGTCGTTAATCCGTCGGTAAAGTCGTTTAGCAACGGATTTTCACTCTTTAGCGACGGATTTTTCCGTCGCTAAAACTTGATTTTCTTGTAGGATCCCTTAACAAAGAAAAAGAAGCTTGCCACTTCCAAACCAAAGGGGAATACCATCAAAGTCTCACCCCCTTGAAAAGTGAGAAGGTCTCACAGGGTTAGAAAACTTTCTGAGGTTGATAAGGCCAAAAAATTGAAGTTGTGTGGGGGAAACCAACTACAGCCATCTCTTGTGATGATGAAGAGGAGGAAGAGGAGCCACAGCTGAAACTGACCTGGAAGGCTATGGCTCAACCAAGTGCAACCCCTCAAACTGACAAGGATGAGGAACCTTTAGCCAACATTCTCATGGAATTGAAAGGGAAGAAGAAAGTTGCTGAGCTTGAACCTGTTGTGGAAGAAAATGAATCTGAAGACAGTGATGACACTGCATCAGATGAAATTTTTAAGTTGGGTCGTGATGAAATTGAGAAAGAGAAAGAAGACCAAGCCATTGATGATCAAGCTGTAGAAGATTCTGAAACAGAATCAGAAAGGGAACCCTCACCCCCAAAGAATGTGCCTTCAGATGTGCACACATCCAAACGCACACCCTCCAGGCTGAATGCTAAACAAGGTATTCCTAAAAATCTCTCCTCTACTGTTTTAACCCCTATTTCCTCCAAATTTTTATCCTTGGATGCCTCTGAAAGGCATGGGCAAATTTTGAATAAAGCTTTCATTTTAGAGATGAAGAGAGATAGGGAGAGTTTCTCCAAATTGGGAATAGACAATTTTTTTGAAGAAAGAGGACTGTTTTTAACTGTTGATCACCCCATTCCTTTCTACCCTAAACTTGTGCATGTGTTTTATGCAAATTTTACCAAGGGATTGAACAAACCTTCTTCCTCCATGTTCTACACTGTTTATGTTAGAGGGAAATTCAATCATTTCTCTACCTCTGTCATCAATGATTTCTTAGGGTTAGAAGAAGGATATGATCATGTGTTTGATGTTTCTGAGGAAGAGGTAGTGTCCATCCTAACCCATGGGAAGCTAACTGCTTGGCCCATTAAACCTAAGAATCTAGGGAGGGTTCTCTTACCTTTTTGTACTATTTTCTCCACTCTATTTTGACTGCCAACTTGTGTCCCTCAAACAACAAATTAACATCAGTGACTAGGGTGCAAGCTGATTTACTTTATAGGTTGTGTGCCAACAAGAAAATCAATTTTGGGAATTTCATCTTTAGGAAAATCTGTGGATATTGTGAATCTCCATCCAAGAAGTGGTCCCTTTCTTACCCTTCTCTCATCTCTCAAATTTTGATTGCCCAAGGAGTAAAATCTGAAAAAGGGTGAAGCTAGATTGAGTAAGTTTGATTTGTTTAAGGAAACCAAAACCCTGTTGGATCTAAAGCAAAGATTTGTTGATCTCCCTTTAGGTATTGTTCCTGAAATTACATTGCAGAATGTGGGCACATCCAGCCACACATCTATGGACCCTTTTGAGGATCAAATGAAAGACCTTGATGCTGAAATTGCTGCAGCTAATGCTCTCTCCAAAGCTCTTAATGAACAGCTGGTTGCCTCCCAATCTCATGCCAACAATCTCAAAGCCCTGAAGGCAAGACTCCTAAGATGGTAGACTAAACTTTCTAGTCAAAAAGGGGGAAAAGAAGGAGAAACCGCTGCTGATGATGATAACACCAATCCTACTCCTGTGTATTCAGCTGATGATTTGTCTTCATGGAGAAGTTGGGATTTGTAAACTCAGGGGGAGTTTAGAACTGTTTTAATTTTTGTTTAAATTGTGGTGGTTTCATAAACAATTTCTATTTTGCTTTTCATATTTGTTAGTTTAAGACTTGGTTTGTAATCCCTAAATATTTGCTGAATGGTTGCTTTAGTTTATATTTGTTGAACTGCAATTTTTAGTACTAACATATTTTATGCAGTTTTGTGTGGATGTGTTGACATATCTGCACACACATCCATTCAGGAAGAGTTTTCAAATTTGACAAATGTTGGTCATAGCAATCAAATCATAAATCTTTAGTTTTGACCAGAAAGTCCAAAATAGGGGGAGATTGAAAGAGTGAGAATTTTGGAAATAATTTGTTTCCTTTTCGAATCAAATTGGTATATTTGGTAAGTTGATTTTGTGACTTTCATGAAAAGATTTATAATTGTCCTATTATGATAAGGGCATTATTAATATTGTAAATATCTTTTATTTATGTACATATACTTATAATAGGACTAACATACTAACAAATCTCTTTCCTTGTGAGTATGTTTTATGTTTCCTTGTAGGAATTGAAATCTCACTTATGAAAGAATTTGGATTCGAGAAGATCTTCTCAAGGTGCCTATAAATACAAACTGATTAGCACAACGAGAAGACACGGCTTTAGAAAATTATTTTGGAAGACAAATACTTTTGTTCTTCACGATTCAAAATAGTCACTACAAGAAAAAGTGGAATATGCGATGGCTTATTGCGATGGCCAAAACGGCCGTCGTAGAAGACAACTTTATGCGATGGCTAAAGCAATCGCAAAAAAAATAGTCGCATTTTAGAGCAGCGGCCTAAAATACCTTGAAAATTTTTGCGGCCAATTTAGCGGGAGAGACATTTCAATATGCGACTGCATAAATGAATATGTGATGGAATTAGCTGTCTCATAATCTATTTAATAATAAATTAATTTTTGAAATAAATAAATAAATACAATTTAATGATAAAAATGAAAAAGCAATCGCAATTGATTTAGGTAAAATAAATTTTTTGTTTCTCTCCTCTCATTACCTTTGCAACTCCGTTCTCTCTCCAAAATCAAAAAGATGCCGCTTCATCTCTCTCTTCTCTCTGATCGGTTAGGGCTTCCTCCGTCTTCCTCTGGTGCGCTCTCTCTCTCTCTCTCTCTCTCTCTTTCTCTCTCTATCTATCTTACTCACTCTCAAGCTTTCATGCATGGTTGTAAATTACAATGCAAAGAATCGTGATTGAGTCAATTAGGAACCCAGATATTGTAAAATTGGGATTTTTCTTTAGGGAAATCGATTGTAAAATCATCAATTGCAATTTCACATACTTACCTGTTCGATGTATCTCTCATACCCCTCTCTAATTTGTTTATTTCTTTACTGTTTGCAGAACAGACCACGCCTTCAACTGAAACCCTCCAATCGATCTGCAGCACAGACTCTTCACTTCAGCAACGAGTTTGAGCTTTGGCAGGCATTGGCTTTGACTTCCCTTGAAGGTTAGCTCCCAATTTAGCGACAAACAACAACAATATATCTTCTTTAATTCCCAAATGTACACACAATTAGTATAAATTCAGTGATTTTTGGGGAGCAAAAGCGGCAGACCAAAAGAGTTTTTTGTATAATGAAGAATTCAATATGGGGTTGGGCTACAATATTGGGTTTCTTAACTTTGTATGGAGAAAATGTTTGTGTTTTTGGTGTTGATTTTGGTGGGTTTGATGAAGAATATTTGTTCAATGTAACTGAGATTTCATCCAATTCGCATTCTGTTTCTTCTTATGGGAGAGGTGCTCCTGCTTCTCTGTTTGTAGGGCTTACCCTTATTCAAGGCGCTGCTGCTAAAGGGGCTGGTAATTTCGTCTCCATCCCTTTCTAGCTTCACGATTAGATTTTCTCCATTATGTTACACTTTCAAGTTGTGATTTTTATCTGATTTGGATTAAATGTGGTAGCTATTTTGGCCAACCCATGTTTATATTGTCTATCTGGGTTGTAAATTCTCCTATTTCCTATCTAATCCACCAACTCTACCGGGATTGTTTTAGAATCAATGTTCTAGTTGTGTGGCTGTGTTTTTATTTTTTGGTTGGGGAATTTTTTTTTTCTTTTGTTTTGGATTTCTTAGTTTAATTATTTGAGTGATGATTCTTTGATCTATTGAAGAGGCATTTGAACATAATTGCATGCTTTTCATATCAGTGAAGTAATTTCTTGATGGTTGTAGAATGCTTTCTTTGAGTGACTTCCATCACTAGATTTGGTAGATATCTTTTTCACGGCTCTCCTTTTTTTAGTTAAGAATAGTGTTTCTTCATCATTCTGTAAATCTCTCTGGTATCCACCCTGAGTCTGGGGCTTGTGCGGATTTTTATAGTAGATGAGTTACAGTTTATAGTAACATGAGTTTCATCTTATCGGGGAAAGTAAAAATGAGTTACATCTTTTATTACAAGAATTATGTTTTATAATAAGATGAATTTCATCGCAATCCCAATGCATAATCCCCAAATCCGTCTCCGCACCTCCCTTTCTCTCTCTCACTCACACACACAGACACAAACAAGTGATGGTTTCTTCACACCCATTTGCCATAACCCTCACTTTGTCTTTGTCTCTTTGAGTAAAGTTGGCTAGTTATCATTGCAACCAAGTAAAGTATCTGATTATTTGTAAATCTTTTCTTTTAATATGTAAAAGCTCACTTTATCAAAACTCCTTTTTTTATGAATAATGAAGTTCTCATAAAAATTAGATATGATTTTCGTTTACTGATATATTTGTGGTGAGTTTTTCATTTACAGTATGCTTAGATGGTACATTACCTGGATATCATATACACCGTGGATATGGCTCTGGGGCTAACAGTTCGCTTATTCAGTTGGAGGTTTGTAACAACTATTATCTTGATAATGACTACTTAACCTCTTTTATGCACAATTAATTTGTGATAGCTGGTTTATATGCGCATTTGCATGTAATGTGTTTGCTTTCGTTGTCCTGTGTCCCGTCCCTGTTGCCTGTCCTTTTAAACATGTTGCTAATTGAAAAGAAGTACTCTTCATGGCTGTAAACCTCATTTTAACTTCTGTTCTTGCTCCATAAACTCCTAATACTTGTTTTAAGATTTAGTTTAAAATTTTACTCTCTCCTTTCCAATGGAAAGGCCACGTTGAAAAGTCTGATGGTTAATTAACAGTTGTAGTAGTATACTTGGAGTTAATAGTGACAAACAAACTTGACTCTGTCTCACAAGTCAAGGTTAAAGTTGAAAGATCATGGATATTGATCGTAATTTTATACGTGGGGTCACTTACAGTGGCAAAGTTGGAGTTTTGGCGAAGGGGGTCAAGATTGCTTAGGCAAAAAATTGTACTACTTAGCATATAGATATTTGGAATAAGAGGGGGTCAAAATGATATCATAGTACAACTTTTACAAAAAATAAAGGTAGTCTTAATAGACAAAAATAATATTTTTAGTATTTTTTTTTCCAAAATTTAAAGGTACTAAAATAACTGTTCACAAAAGTCAAAGGGAGGGGGGGAAGTGAAACCCCATCTTTTTGTGTGGCTTCACCACTGGTCTGAAACATTCCCAAATTGATGAGTGCAATCCATTCGTTGCCGTGGAATGGAGGGGGTAACAGTAAAAGAAAATGATCACCTCAATTGCAACAAATAGCAGGAGTTTGATGTAAATTTTGGGCTTGTTCAAGGTTTTTTTTTTAATATAATAAGCGTCTGAATAATGGATGATATACTACCTTTTGTATTCTCAAACACTATTGATATTGACGTTGCCCTTGAATTGCATCCTGTCCCAGGGTGGAGGATGGTGTAACACTGTCAGAGCTTGTGTTTACCGTAAAACAACCAGGCGTGGATCATCAAGATTTATGGAGAAACATCTAGCATTTACTGGAATACTTAGCAATAAGGCGGAAGAAAATCCATGTTTCTTCTATGATATATTATCTAAAATGGCAATACTTGAACTTATCTTCTTATCAGTTTGTGGTGTTTCTGTGTGTTCTTTGTGCTGGCACCTGTTTGACTCAATGTGGGTTCTTTGTACAGATTTTTTCAACTGGAATAGAGTAAAGGTCCGTTATTGTGATGGTGCCTCTTTCACTGGGGATGGTGAAGATAAGGTGAGAATTCTAGTACTATGTCACATCTTTTGCTGTCAAGTGTGATGGAATTAATTCTCAATTACTTCCTCCATCCCGGAATAAATGTCACATTTTCCTTCCAATATAATATAAATGTCGCGTTTCCAATTAGGAAATAAACTTAGTTCAATTTTGACATTGTACAAACTAGTAAAGCATATTCCTTACAAATGTTGACAAGTCAAATGCGATATGTATTCTGGGACAGGAGTAAGTTATATGGAGCTATTACAAAGTGGGGTCTTACATGCTACAATGACCATTCTAACACTTAGTATTGCCCCAAATATGGCATACAAAGGAAATGAAATTGAAGAGAACTTATGCTATGCTATTTAAGCCGTTAATGTGAAATGTATAGTTTACTAAGCATAAAAGAATCTGGTTTTGCATAATGGTTCATGCATGGAGTTAAAATATAGCACATGGATTGTCAGCTACAACTTGGTTCTTTTGTTTGATATCTCGGTGTAATCCTTCTTACTCCCAAAATGAATGTTGAAAAACATTCAAATTTGCTCTTGATTTTGCATCAAATTTGGAAAAAAAAATCGGACATCCATTTTGGAATGGAGGGAGTAGGGATACTTCCTACCATTCCTTTTTTTATCTTTAGGAGATAGTAACATTCTCGCCACGTGAATGTAAGAGAGAGAGAGCTCATGATTTTTGGGGCCACTGTTTTCGTGAAATATTAGACTTGCTTTGTCGTCTGCATATGCTGTCATTTGTAGCCTTATAGGTAAGGGCATGTTATTTTTCTCATTGGCTCATTGCTTTACTATCGAATTAAAAACGATTGTTGGAAATAATATAACCAGTCATTTGTTTGGTCCGCAACAAAATGACCAGTGACTTCTGTACTCCAAATTTGCTACTATAATGTTTCAACATTTTCGCTAGGCTGCGAAACTGCAATTTAGAGGGCAAAGAATTTGGTTTACTGCTATGGAAGAATTAATGTCAAAGGGGATGCGCCATGCCAAACAGGTAAAAATTCTGTTGTGTTCATTTATTATTTCTGCCCTTTACGGCTTATCTTTCTTCTGATATTACAAGTCAATGCCTAAATGGTTTTTTCAGGCTCTTCTTTCTGGGTGCTCTGCCGGGGGTCTAGCTTCTATATTGCACTGTGATGAGTTTAGGACAAAAAATGGTAGTTTTTGTTTTTTGAAACATGGACAAAGAATGGTAGTTGGTGACCAAGTTTAGGTACTTGGTATATATTTTGGAAAAAGAATGGTTGTTGGTTACAAGTTTATATTAAACTTGTGTTTATGCATATGAGTATTTTATTTATTTTTAGTTTTTATGAAAAAAGTAGCAATTGCGAAAATAGAATTTATATAAATAGTGGGAATTCTATAAATTCCGGAAAATGTTTATGTGATGGCTAGTGCCATTTCTAAAGAACATCTCAAAGATTTTTGGCAAAATATGTGATGGTTGTTGCTATCGTATAGAATGTAAAATATACGATTGCAATTGCAGTCACATAATCAGGTTTTATGCAATGGTGTAGTCCATCTAATTTGACGACTATATATGATGGTAAAGTCCATCTAATTTGACAACTATATGCGACGGTTAAATCCATCTTTGTTGAAGA